>OY757925.1:28307146-28312146 GCA_963585895.1 Sepioteuthis lessoniana | reverse complement strand
CCTGAAAATCAGTCAAACCTCACCCACCCAAAATAAAACACGAAATCCTTTTAATAACATTGCAGTTATAACTCACAATGTTATCAAAAGACAATAATATCAAAAAAATAAACGCAAAACTAACAATTTCTCGGGAGGCCTCAGACAGGAAGCGAAATCAGCGCATGCCTAAAAGAGGGGCTTCGTGACGCCAAACAGACACCATCTCAGAAGCTTTAATCACCTCGACTAGGACGGAATATTTTTCTCTTGGCAGCTTGCAGGAAGCGCACCTGGTGGCTGATGTTGGTTTCCTTGTTTAATGACATATCAACCTTCATGGGTTATTTAATGCCAAAGCCATTCTTCTAGAACAGCAGTGCTGCTATTTAACCCATAGCTGGGAAGATAAGGGGTTTCATACCTTTCCCAAAGGTATTTGTCCAAAACTGAATGTAATAGTGCGACTGGAGTTCGAACTCGCTAACTACGATTACGCAGTCTAGAGCTTTAACCATTACACCACGAGGACAGCCTCCGTGGTGGCTGAGTCCCGGGACCTAGCAGCGCGCTGCATCTCCTGCTAGTAGCAGTAAGACACACGACGAACCCTCAAACTTATAATTGAAGAGGATTCCATAATATTATTTCAAACGCATTGTCTGTGGAGCGGTGACTATTTCTACTGTTTCAGGAAAACATTCCACACAACAGAATTATTGTAAATCCTAAAAATAAAATTTGAGTCTAAAGGTATCCCTATCTTTTTCCATTCGTCCTAAATTCCTTTTACAGAAGATAACAAGTGAAGGGGATAAGAAGAAAAAGCAGCCAGTGTACAAACCTCAGAATTTCAAAGAAAAAATTCACCTCATACGAAAAACCTTCATCACCCCCATTAGTAAGTAAAGTTGGCGACCTTAGTCGAGGGTAACCCGAAGGCTCTCTTTTCAAAAGCTACTACACCGAGGTCTAGGGGAAGGCGCTACGTCATTCCACTTTACCCTTGATCCTTACCTTATAATACTGAGTGCTAAACAAGGTGGCATCAAGTAACATTTTTTAGTTTAGTATGACTCGACCAGGGATTGAACCCTGGTCATCAGGAACATTGGTGAACACTCTACTCACTAGACCAATGGCCCGGTCAATAAGAACACCGAAATAATAGAAAGGATCTTTAAAATCTCAAATGTGTTTTACTCCATTTTTTGAAGAATATATTTTTGTTTCTAGCTAGGTAAATTGTGACTAAATATTTTTCTGTTTATTATATTAGGCCGAAAAGATTCGACACCCATCAAAATCCTTTTTCATGAGTGTGGAATGCAGATGTGGATCTGTGATCGGTCCCGCTGACTCTGACATGAACCGGTTGATAATTGATTACTTAATTCTAATTAGTTTATTAATTCTAATGGTGATTGAGAAAATCTAAGAGACCGGATTAAAAATGAATGGGTTTAGTTGTCCTTTGCACAACCCCTGGAAGTGCTTGATTTGTTTCGAAGATACAACAAATAAAGAGGAAATATTGTTTTGTTTTTGGTAGAATTGTCATTTGTCAAGTACTGATTGTGCAAAACTATAACAGCACAAAGATTTGATTAATCGTATTTTTAAAAGATGTTGTAGTATGCTAAAATTCTTCTAATATCCTAAATCATAGATTTAATAAATTATGTTAAGAATATCAGCCCGATGAACATTAATAACCCATATATATATAGTCATCCACAGACAGACTGTTTCGTTGCATCACAACTCTTCAATGTGGCAAGACAAGCAGGACGGTTCAAGCGGGAATCGAAACCCGCCCAACATTACGTTAGATTTAGTGTCTTACCGTTCAGCCAACAGACGACACTCGTCAGCTTAGGAGTTATAACGCATTATGTATCAGCTTTCGTTTGTTTACATTATGCCTTACCGGGTGTGAAGGTTATCGTGGTAGGAAATGGTCACGCAGTACCAAATTCAAATCCTGGAAAAGGCTGTTAGCATTTCCCATTGTTCTAATGCCCTATGGAAAGGTATGAATCCAATTATTCTCCACCCCCTACTATTTATATATAACCGGGCAGACTGAACTCTTTAATCTTGGTATGGCAACCAGTCAAGGAGAAGGAAAACTATGAATTCAAACCTGTTAAACTCCGCTTAAAAATTGACATTGTGTCACATCCTGTTTGTCTACTCATGTGGAGGAGTTGGTAAAATATATATATTTATGTGTAAGTGTGTGTGTATGAGTTGTCAGAGAGAGAGAAGAAGAAGAAGAAGAAGAAGAAGAAGAAGAAGAAGAAGAAGAAGAAGAAGAAGAAGAAGAAGAAGACTATGAGCCTCAAATATGTCGTCACTAGTTTTTTTATGCAGATCATTCCCGTTGTGAAGCTGCCAAGAAAATCTCGTCTACCAAACAATAAATATCATAAAAGAAGGAAGCATTCCAGGAGTTCTTTAACAAATAAATACAATTTTTCCTAGTTTGATGGTTGCACGAACTTAAGCATAGCTGTTGATTTGGAAGATCATCTCACCTTTCCGGCTGAGATAACGTCGACTGCTCTGCGTTCGGATCTTGTGATCTAGTATGTTAATTCAAAGCGACCGGGCACCACAAAGTAAGCCGGAAAAGTACCAAGATCTGCAAGAGCAATGTCTAAGAAATATCTAAATGACATATATACTTCCCATTGAAGTAAGATGCTAAGGTTTTATTGCCAATCGACCTCTGTGTATCTGACTAAAGTTGGCTTGTCACCAGCAGAAAAACGAAAATATATCAAGAGGTTCTAAAATCAGGCAGAAGCTGCATGGATCTGGGATTCCCGCACTAAGACGTAAAACCAACAAAGCCTGGTGCAATCGTGAGGTACTGTTGTGGCGCCTTGTGTAACTGGTAATTCCTGAGATCGGGCTTTTCTACTGATACTGTGGCTGTTTTGTTTTTTGTTTGTTTTGTTTGTTTTTTGGGGGTGCTTTTGTTTTGTTTTGTCATGTTTTTGTTTTTTTGCTGAAGCAGTTGCGTGAATTTCCTATAGCTATTTATATCTTGTGGCGTAACGGTTATCGCCTTAAGAAATGATCATCACGACCCACGTTCAAATCCAGGATGAAGCTGTTTGCGTTTCACTTTTGTGTGAACGTCTTTGAGGTAAATATGGATCCCACTCTTCTCACCGCAGCTATGTAGTTGACAGAATAGACTCTTTAACCATCGTAAAGCAACCAGTCAAGAAGAAGGAAAAAACTCTGAATTCAGTACAAGGGAGCGTGGGGCTATCAACGCCACCCCATAAAAACCACGGAATCATCACAGATCTTGAGTATCAGCCTTGTGACCTTTAAAGTGGGGAATTATTTTATCAATAACTTGTAACGAGATAATGACTCATAATATTCCCGTATTATACATTATAATTGGTAAATCTTGCAGATAAGTAAATGATAATCTAACCTACGTCAAATCATTTCTACCGAAATCAACTCCAGCATTCATTAAGAATAAAATTTACTTATTATCTAACAATATACATATATATATATATATATTGTTAAATAATAAGTAAATTTTAATATATATATATATATATATATATATATATATATATATATCGTCCTGTCGGCTGGGGTTGTAGAATACGCCGACTGCACCTCTGCAGAGAAGTAAGACCCCCAGAATAGGGCCACCTGTTGGCCGTGAGTGGCGATCTGTAAGGCACTAGGACGGATCATGGTGGTTGAGCAGTCATTGTTCCGGCGATGGAGTAGACAGTGACTTGCAACATACCCCTTTGGCCTTTACTTGGTTTGACGGGCGGTCGGATAGGCCCGATCCGATCAATCGGCTGGTTATGTCAAGCCCTAACACCTATATGTTTATCCCAACCGTCCTTTTAAATCTGCTCTTGCAGCATGTTCCCAAACCTTATCTTTTAGGAGCTAGAAGGCGGTGGCTGATGGTCAACTACACTGAGAGAATAGAAATTTCACCAGTGCTGAGAACCTGAAATTGGCAACGGCTCGATAACCTACCCTCAGCTCAAGTATGCTGGCCGTGTATCCCCGTCTCAACCAAGGTGATTGAGTTTCCCCCATGGTACATTCCCAACTCAAGTTGGACTCCTTGGTGGGTGGTGGAGCACAGGCCCAGCGAAAAATATACCACATCTATGGTGTCTTCAAATTAAAAAACTAAACTAAACCTATCAAAATCAGACTCGAAGAATAAGGCAACAGATTTCCTAAGATTCATTGTTATTGAATCTTTGGAGGAAGTCTGCCTAGCCAAATTCTCTCCTTTCCTCATATAAAAAGTTATTTTACAAGGGCTACTCCGAAAACAGTTAAGAAAACTAAGAACAGAAACTTGCTAATCGAGGTGGACAGCCGAAGACAGACAGAAAGCATAATAAAAATAACTTTTCATACGACGAAATGAAGTTATCAGTAGGTATTTGGCATTAGCTACAGAAGAGGGACATAGCATCAGCCTTGGGAAAACAGGGAGTAAGAAATATAAGAAGAATCTCCATTAGAAAAGGCTAAGAACGAATCCAGACCAACACTTACATCCTGGCATTTAATCAGCCCCACACTCCCAAAGAGGTGAAGATCGGCTGTTGTCTTGAGAAAGTTAAGCAGCATGTTCCAGCGCCTTTAAGGTACTTCAAATGCCAAAAATATGGACACCACAGGGAAGCATGAAGAGGACAACAGACACATGCCAAATGCGGTGAAAAGAACCCGGACCACTAGGTGGAAGACTGCTTGAAGCAAATTAGATGTGCAAACTGCCGACAAGATCATCCGGCTTACGAATGGTATTGCGATATTTACAAAAAAAGAATAGGAAATACTTGAGGTGAAACACAAGAAGAATGTGTCCTTTCTGGAAGCAAGGAAAATTGTTGGGACCTCCGCCTCTATTGCACGGAGGACGGATACAACCAATGAAGATAACAAATATAGAACACTTGTAGAGAAATTGATCCAGTTGGAAGCGAATGATTGGCCAA
>OY757925.1:28264646-28304646 GCA_963585895.1 Sepioteuthis lessoniana | reverse complement strand
CAAAACTTAATGAGGGAAAGGAATACTATTATATATGTATATCTAATCAACGAGCGAAGAATATATTTATACAGAAAATATCAGTTTATGATAAAACAAGATAAAGGGTTAACTTACTATACTTTGAAGGAATAAATTTGAAATGTAACCTAAAATTTGGTCCGTCAGAAAGTTGTTTTCATAGATGAGCACGTTCATAGATGAACGACGTCGAAATGAATTCAACTCATTTGCAAACGCATACAATGTTCAAATGGGTACACGACAAAAGTTTTATAAGCTTTCGTTCAGGCTACAGGGCCTCTCTCTGGGATAAATGAAATTTGGGTATCCTTATGGCTTTTTCTTAGGCGCAGACATCAGGTAATGATTCTTGATATGGGGCGATAACAATTGAGGAATTTAGTGGAATACCAGAATTTGATATTTTCGGGCGGGGGGCTTATTCGACAAGTTGACATGATTCTTTTTTTATTTGTTGTTTTTCTTTTTTTTTCTTTAACATGAAAAGGGCATTATTTTTATTTTTCTGTTCCTTCTTCTTGGAGACAAAATTCACATGACTTATCCAGCTGCTTGTCGCTGGTATTCTGTGTCGTAGACTTAAAATTCGCGGAAATCTTTTGTTGGTCACATGTTCGATTTTCATAAGCGTATACGTTTGGTTTACGTGGGTGGATGCTGCTGATATCATAAGTCGCATGTACTTTAAATAATGGTGTGATGTTTGTTGACCTCGAACCAACCAGAATTACTTCAGACACTATTTGCTACACAACTCACTTTTAGCTGAAGTTTGAAATCGGGGAGAAGAAAGTTATATATTTTAGCTGGCTTTTTCTATTTACTAATAAACTGAAGAACGGAAATTTTTTAAAATGCATTTTCGCTCGCTGGTACTTTTTTCTTTTCTTACAAGCTTGTAAAATCTAAAGCTGGGGTTTAAAATTCTGATATTATGTCACAATATATATATATATATATATATATATATATATATATATATATATATTGTGACATAATATCAGTATTGTATAACTTATTCATAATCTTTTCTTTAGTCATGTATACATATATATATATAGTGGAGGTGCTCGTGGTATAAATCCCAGATGAGACTGTTCGCATTTCACCTCTGGGAAAGGTATGAATAATCATTCTTCTTCCAGCTCTGGATAAATAGTATGACAGACGGGACACTTCAAACTTGCTATAGCCACCAGTCAGAAAGAAAACTCTTCATTCAAACCTATGAAACCCCACTTAAGAATTGACCTTGAGTCACATCCAGTTCGTACGGAGGTGTTGGGTATATATAAATATGTGTGTGTAAGTGTGTGTATTTGAAGTGAAAAAATATCCATATGTACATATGAACTTATATAAATAAACACTGTACATCCTTTTGTAATCAATAGTAAGTTGAACATGCAGATCCAGTGCTAGTGATATTGATCCTCACTAAGCATTCTAAACTTGTGTCCTTGTGCCAAAACGAAACAACGCTTGTTTTTAGAAGTCCTCGTGTGGTGTAAGATTTAGTCTGCTGGGCTGTTAGCAGATCATTGTTAGTGAATTTGAGGCTCACAAGGTGACTCCTTCCGCTGACCTTGTGCCACCCACAACTCAGTTAAGCTATCTAAAAGACATGATTGGGCATCTCTTCAAGTGGTGTAATGGTTACCAAACTAGTCTAGCAGATCATCGTTTGCAAGTTCGATTCTCAGTTGCTCCCAACTTTTAGATTTGTGCCACAACTAGCAGAGAAAAAATACTTTTCAGGCGTGGTGTAATGGTTAGCAATCAAGGCGATCAGAGTTCTATTCTCGCCTGGTGTACAATACTTGCTATAGCCACCAGTCTTGTATCGACCTTAAGCTCGAGTTTATTGATTAACTATATGTATAAACACCAAGTACAGAGTGTCTCAATATACATGGGACTCGTGTGACTGCTAATAACTCTTCTAATTGTGTTCTTTTTTGTTTCAGATTTGAAAATAGAATACTATAACAACTATCACAATGCCTTCGACAAGAAAGGAAAAATATTTTGCATCACTACTTATTTGAAGACCAAATCCTTCAAAACTGTCTCAAATTAGATACAATTCATGAATATGATAATGATTTGTTACTCAGACAAGAAACTCAAAAATATTTCATGTCCTGGAAGTTGATATAATAATTTTTTTTTAAATATTGTTCTTTTGCATTTTTACAGGACGTGTTCCAAATGACTGCTATTGTGCTTGTCTTAGTAATAAATCATTATCATATTAATGGGTTGCATCTGTTTTGAGACACCCTTTATGTGTCAGCAGAATACATAAATAGAGAGATTTGTATTGATAATTATAAGTACATTCATAATCTTTTCCTTAGTCATATGCATAAATGAATTTGTTTACGATTTCAAAACCGAGATGTGTTCAAAAAGTAACTTAATTTAAGCTCTATTTATCAAGACAATCTGAAACGTCATCAACACACTAATTCCAATGAGTTTTTCATTGTTCAAAGCGTCTCTAAAACTCTTCTCTTTTTATATTACGTGAAGCTATGCCTTCATATTTCTTTGATTATCGCACTTGCCCAATCCAGTGTTTTGCCCCAAAACATTTTGTTGAAAAAGTACTGAATATTTTGTGATATAAGCTGTTTAGCTGTGCACACGTCTAAAGAGTAACCTAGATGTGTAAACATCGTCCCTTTATTTTATAAGTTGTTCAGCTTTACGCGATTCTTCATTCAAAATTCTAATTCTTATTTCTTTTTTAATTTTAAAGATTCAGACTTGTTTCTTTTTTATCATACTTTATATGTGATCGCAAAGTTTTGGCGCGCGGTGTTCATATTTATACCTGTGTAGACGTTCAAGGAGGCAACAGTGACGATGGTGTACATTGACACTGATATAAAAGACTAGTTTGTTACCCTTCATCCTACCAATCCAATGTAACGGCTAGGTTTGTAGGATATGACTTCAAATTCTTGACGAGGCTGATTGGGTTTCAATTCAAGTTAATGTATTTGGGAAAGGCATGAATCCCTTCGCCCCAAATAGTTGGACAGACTGAGGTATTTAGCCTTGGTACGGCAACCGGTCAAGGAGAAGGAAAACTCTTTACTTCGAACCAGCTTTACTCCGCTTGAAAATTGCCCTTGTATCTCATTCTCTCCGTGACGGATGGGTTGAGTGTATACATATAGGTAGCTATATATTTACTGACTTCAACCGACTCTGTCACGACGCCAGATTCGCGGAGCCTCTTGATAATATAGTGTTCACATTACGAGACTAGCACATTGTAAATCGTTTTACACAATAGACTTGATATTCATGTAAATCTGAGTATTGGTGTTAGGGTGAGTAAATATAAGCTACTGCACGACCTGTAAACCCGTTGGGGTCTTATTGTAAAAGGGATTCACGGTGATATTGATTATTTCATTAAGGAGGAAGTGAAGTATTGTAATTATAATTTCATAGTTAACTGCGGTCCATGATGATATTGGTGCTTATGTTTAGGAAAGAGGGAAAATTGTTGGTTATTTAATCCCAAATCCTGTTTATACATATATATTAGATATATACGATTTGTAAACGAATAGTCTGTCGGTAACAATTTTAAAATGAACCACGGGTTAAATGGGTAAATGGAAGGAAGTCTTGCTATGTGATACTTGTAATTCAATTTAACATCAGTAATTTGTTTGCACACAGTTAAATGGCTTCCAGTTTAGAAAATGTTTACATATTTTTATTTGACCCATTGATAATAGGTACAACCGTTCCGGGTCAGAGTCGACCTGAGAGTAATGAAAAAGAAGGAGTACTCCACATTCATCAAAACTCCAGAACTGGAGCCGGACTATCAGATGTAGTTTAGTGTCATATCTCGGACACCCATTATCCCCTGCAGAGATGTGGTCGGTGTATTCTAAAGCCCTGGCCTACTGGACCTGCACACACAAGAATATACCTTATATATAATAACGAACTTTTAATGAACCATAAATAGAAAATGACAGAACCTAATGTCAAGTTCTCGTTTGGATTTTTTTTTTCAAAATATTAAAATGTCAGCTTTCAGTTTGACAAGAGAAATGAAGAAGAGTGAGAATTTCTATAGTTTATATGTGTGTAAATATCAGGGCTCTAGATTAACGGTATCTGCTAAGGTAATTTAACCACACACGCATGAATTCTTCCGACTATAAACAGCAGCAGGTACTGCTCTTTGACAGAAGGCAATATTCCTGCAGACAATCCAGCCAGTCGGACCGAAACATCTCACTAGTAACCCTCTCATTTGTATATATTGTATTACTGTTCTTTGTTAATATATTTGTTTTACTCAATTGCTTTCTTTTGGCTTTATTTCTGCCCCTAACAAGGCCACAACAGTATCCTGTTGTTCCGGAAACACTAGTGTATTTGTTGGGGACATCAATGACATTCATTTTTTTAAGTAAATATAACTGACCATTAAAGGAAAAAACATTTCTTGATTTCATAAACCTAAAACTGATCTCAAAAGTAAGATTTCAGGACGCGAAGAAGATTTCAAAAACTGTGTAGATCTATATAACGTCACAACAGACATTTCAGAGGTGTCTCAGGCCTAGCTGGAATAAGTGTGCTGAATGCCGAGGCGCCTGTATTGAAAAAAAGGAATGTTTCATTCATTGCTTATTTCCGTCTTGGTAAATATAACTTCAGTCTTGTTACATTTTGAACATGTGACACTATTAACGCTAGTATTCAAACTTAGCTCTATGTATATTTGTATGTATGTACATGCAGGTGTATACATCCGCATGTTTCTGGGTTAACTATAGATATATATATGTATATATGTGTATATGTTTGTTTTTATAGAGGCTCAGATATATTTGGGTGGGAATCACTGATTCTTCCCTACTAGTATAAACGCGTAAACGTGGTTCAACAACTTTTTAAAAAATTATTATCACACCTTTAAGCGTCTCCTGGAGTTTCGTTGTCTGTCGTTTTTTATGTCCAGTCTGAGGGGCCGAAAGTCCGAAAATAGGAACATTCGCTTCTCCATATATAGAGAGGGTCAACCAGAGGACAGGGAGTAGGTAAAAGACCGACGCAGAAGCCACAGACGCAGAGAGTCAGTCAGAGAAGAAATACGAACAGGGAGAAGTCTGCCCGCTACTAGACGTAGAGAGTATACGACCAGAGGACAGAGAGCTGGGACCACAGATAGAGATATATGCTGAGAGAATAGATACAGAAGAGATGATGGGGTGACCAGATAATGGAGAACAGAGATAGACTGACGTAACTGAGGAGATTTTTAGTGAATGGATTTCATTGCGAAGATTCACACAAACTTCTCCACTTAAAAATTTATTCAACCTTTTGTGTTTTCGCCTAGTCTTTCCCGGTTGGACTTTCATTTCAATTTGCAGAGAACCTGCAAACACGACTAGGGGCCAGACGATCATGCTGTCTAAGATTTTTATTCTGCGGAAATGCATGCCCTGGTCGTGTATTGTCACAAACACACCTCGTATGTTAAAGAAAACGTTTTATTTATTGCTCCTTTCTGTCTTGGTAGACACAGTTTTCCTCTCAATACTTTTTGACAACAAATCGTATTGGACTTTCATGTCAATCTCGACGTGTGTAGGCACAACTCTTCAGAAAGATTTGAACCGTTGAATTACCGACGCATGAATTCTTTATAGCAGTGAAGATCTATGCATAACCAGCCATACTTTTTGGATAATCTGATTACAGAAGAATGGAGCGTCAATGTATCACAGATTCTCTCGAAAAATTCAGATTTTTTTTCTTCTCTTTGACTCACCAAGTCTAAAGATCCCAGTATGCACCACTATTTTACCAAGAGCTCAAAAGAGAGATGGATTCATGTTTTTCCTATATATATATATATATATATGCGTGTTAAAATAATGTAGACACAGAGTCAACGTTGCTTGTTGACCGTCGGTCTTTCGCTAATAAGATCAAAAACCTGATGATCACATAAGGGAGAAATTAACTGTCACTAAGCACCGTTGACTCTGATTCTACGCTATCCTAGCAATATATATGTGTACATATATAAGAGAGAGAAAGAAATACAGAGAGTTCGGAACAGTGACATAAAGAGATATCATGTGACAACTCAAAATTTAACATCTTCATGTCTAGTGGTCGATGGGATATGAGAAGGATAAACAAAGAATGCTACCCACATTTTATTAGGAATAAATTTTTTGTTTATATATGTACGAGGTCGGATAAAAACATAGCGAGATGAAATCTTTTGTTTAAATTTTCAATATTTAGATTTAAAGTGTAAATAAAGTCGTGTACACAGCTGAACAACTTACATAAGAAAGTGATGACGTCACTGCCAACTATCGATACTTTTTCGTCGCCAATCTTAACAGGCTTTGATCAGCTGTTGCTGGATTGTACAAATGCAGAACCGTTCACGCCCAGCTGGATCTTTCTCCCAACGACTTTTCTTCTTTTCGAGACTGAAAATTCATCTCATGTGCAGCATTAGAGGACACATGAAATACGACGATACAGACACGCCAAATATTGAAAAAAATTCAAATCCTGTACAAGACTAATCCATATTCTGATGATCACATTGGTAAGAAATTGACATTCACCAAGCGCTGTTGACATTGGCATAATGGTTAGAGTTGTTCGCCAATGGACGGGAAAACTGGGGTTCAATCCCAGATCGAGTCATACCAAAGACTCAAAAAATGGTACTTGATGCCGCCTTGCTTAACACAGCATTATAAATCACGGATCAAGGGTGAGGAGAGAAACTCAAGGAAAGGATAGGTGTCCTCCCCAAAACTTCAGTGTAGTAGCTATTGAAAAAGTAGCCTTCGGATCGCCCTCGACTACGGTCAGCCAATAACTTTATATATATATATATATATATATATACATTAATAATAATAAATAAATATATATTAGATATATATATTTAATTCATGGAATTTAGACTGCGAACCCTGGGTTTCATGGAGTTTTTTGCAAAACAACAATCATCAGGCAGTTAAGAAAATGAAATATATATATATATATATCTACAACACAGAACTATATAAAAAATGAAGAAAAGGATTCAGTTGAAAATGTCACTGAGAGAATATATTTGTTATTCCTATAATTAACAGAGACTTGAAAATTCGTTTGTGAAAATCGAATATTGATTTCCTACAGATATATCTTAAGTCACCTTCAACCTTTGTCTTAAAATTTGTCTGCTGAGACAAGGTTATTGTACTATACGTCTCCGCGTGAATAAAGCACAATGTCATATAGATAGATAGATAGATAGATAGATAGATATTGGTCATGCAACTTGGTCTCACAACTGGGTGATGAGGAATTCTGTTGTTATGACAACACGGGGCATTATGCAACCGAAGAACAATAAGTAAATATATGTTAATATGTTTAGTTTCTATAGTAAAAAAAAGGAAAATAACCTCATTTTTTCACGGTTGATAGACTAGATATACTACACTACTTAATCCTGCTCTCGTTCTCTTTTCTTCTTTCACTATCAGTTTCTATAATTCAGTTGTCTTTGTACTCTATGCCACTTCGTTTTTTTTTCTTTTACATTTTTTCCTTTCAACTCATTCTCTTTTCTCTTTCTTATTTTTACCACAGAATATATATTTTTTATTGAATTTATTTTTATTCTTTTAACTTTTGATTTCTTAATTTCCTACTTTCTTCCGTAATTTTTTTTTTTACTGTAGAATTCCTTAATCCTTTTATTCCTGTTTCTTTTGCTTTCTAACTTCGTAATTCGTTCCATTATTTTCATTCTTTTTTTCCAACGTCAGAATTTCTATTTTTCTTACTTTCTTTTTTCTTAACTTCGTAATTCCTTCCATTGACTTTCTTTCTTTCTTTCTTTCTTTCTTTCTAGTCCATAATTCCTTGCGTTATTTTCTTCTTGCTTTTATTTATTTTCTTAACTTCATAATTCCTTCTATTATCTTCCTTTGTTTCTTTTTTCTTTACTTCATTCATTGATTCTTTCTTCTCGTTTTCTTAAGTTTCTTTATAACTTTATACTTTCTTTCCTTTTTTTCTCCTTCTTTCTAATTTATGAGAGTTGACTTGAAAGGCTGTCAATCAATTGATGCCCCTGCATTCTAAACTCGCAAACATAACCAATGCAATGACTTACATTCAAGTCAAGATGAAAGCACTAGTTTTCGTCAGATCACCGAAGTTAAGCAGTGATGAACCTGTTTAGTTCTTAAATGGGTGATCAGTAGGTACAGTAAACAACTTATTGCAAAGCTTAATGATAGCTTGTAAAAATTTTATCACCTCGTACCCAAGGAAAGTAAACTAGCAGATGAGGAGGAGTTCCTATGGCGTAGAAACTTATGTGCTGGACTGCGACATCGTATTAAACAAGTTCGAACTCCAGTCGCGCTATTACGTTCACTTTCAGACTAACAGTCTTATAAACTCCCTAAACTGCCAACAATGGGTTAAATGAAAGCACTACTGTCCTTCTAGACATATATACACATATATATACATACATATATATATACACATATATTCATATATATATACATATATATATGTACACATGTATACATATATATACACATATAAACATATATACACATATATACAAATATAAATACATATATATACACTTATATACAAATATATATACATATATAAACACATATATACATACATATATATATATATATGCACACATATATACAAATATATACACATATAAACTTACCTATATACACAAATATATACATCTATATATATATGTGTATATATATATATATATACGCATATATGCATATATATACACACATATGTACATATATACACTTGTTCATACACATATACACACACACACATATATATATGGGCATAGCGCAAAAAGAACCCCATTTAATAGCAATCAACATGACAAGGCGAGAAGTCCTCTTGGTGTAGTGGTTAACGTGCTGAACTTCGATATCGTTGTAAGCGATTTAAAACTCCAGTCACGTTATTATGTTCACTTTCAGACTAATACCCTTAAGAAAAGTATTAACTCCCTTATCTCGCCAGTTATAGGTGAAATACTACCACTATTGTTCTTCTACAAGGATGGCTTTGACATTAAATAACCCACAAAGGTCGATATGCCATTAAAGAAAGAAATCAAACCACACCACTAGCAGATGTCCCAAGCTATACGCAAATAATCGACCCTTTAGAAAGAAAAAATATATATCACGTTTATACGAAAATAGCCCTTTAACTATTTAAGACGTTTAGACGAAGAACGTTCAAAAATATCATAAACCGTTTAATTATTTATAGATTATTGTCAATAGATTTTAAAATTGAAAACATTAACCATACTGTTGGTAAGGCTTAGACAGAACCAACTGCATTCTTTGCAGAGGAATAAGATCATTCATACACACATACTCATACACCTCAAAAAAAAAAATAAAAAGGTGTTCTTCATCCAGTAGTGATGCGTCAGATCTGGAGCTTTGAAAAGTGTGCAATACCCCTTCTTTGCCATTACTCCAATTAGGATTCCATCAATAAGTCAAATATGTATTTATCTAACCTCTCTGCCATAGTCGGGATGCAACACAGGGTCATTTTTTAAGTGGGCACAAATCAAAACCCACAAATGATAGAGAAATGGAAATTGCATTTATTGAAAGGTAAAAGGGTAACAATTTAAGATTTGTAATTATTTAGTCTCGAACATGAAACAAAAAATATCAGAAGATACAGAGATTCCAAATCCTTGGCTCCTCCGTCACAACATTTTGGATGGACTCTGGCCGACTGATTCTTGAACCCAGGTAACATTTTTGGATGTCCAGATCATTATCGAAGACAAAGATGGTAAAGAACTTGTTGCTCTACGATCTTCACAATTGCCATGAGCTTATATGTTTTTGACCAACTTAAAATTCTGACTCCTGTTTGAAAATGTGTTGAAATAGAACTTCGTTCTTAAACAATCTTGAAAGATTCGTAATATGTCTTCATTCAAAAAATCTTCTGTTCCATCGTCAAAGGCATGATTTTGCTATAATTGGTTGGATATATCAAAATGCTGACAATTTCCCAACAATGATTTGAAAAAAGAATGAAGTTAACAGAGAAGATCTGAGAGGTCGCTGCCTTGTGTTGTGTAACCATGATGAAGAATGACCATAAAGAAAAAATGATGAAACCGTAACACATTCTTCACAAAAATATGTCTCTCATATTTATTTCTCGTAAGGGTCGAAACTGCTGTAGGCGTGTGGGAGATAACTCACTGTGATTCCATTTTCAGAACCTTACCTTTTTGCTTCCTTGACGAGAGGTACTGAACCAGAGTACGCTATGGGCCGCTGCTCCCCACTCCCGGGCGCCTGCCGGCTACTCGCTGCCTGCTCTCTGAACATCTTGACGGCTCGACGACTGACTCCGAAAGTGTCTGTAACTCTATGGTTATCTGTGTATATATAATTTCATAATGCCTATGTCTCCCGGTTGTCAGCCCATGTAGCCCTCTTCCGGTTGCTAACCCACGCGAGCTGCTTACACTCATGCATCGCTGTCTTCCTATTTACGCAGCTGTACCATTCTGTCACAAAAATCCTTGATTGACTGTTCTGTTAAAGGTCAATACGCTACACATGTTTCAACAATAATGAAATACCCTGTACTGCTGGTTTGAATTTAGGCTTTCCTTCTCTTAGACTTGTTACCAAAACAAAGCAAAAGAACTCAGTCTCTCCTACTGTCATTATAGTTTGAGATAGAAGAGGTCATTAAACCATAATTAAACACAATAAGCCTTGTCTAGAATTTGAAATCATGAATAATCATTACGCTCAGTGTGCCTAATATAATTCAAATATATTTGTTTGAAAATTATTAGTACTAAATAGGAATGCTTAAAAGCTTAAATCTTCATGAAAATTATTTGTATATGATAGGTATACTTTAAACCATATCATCATCATCGTCATATCGTGCTGGTAGCACGGATATCCCTGACCCTCTCTCGCCACTTTTCCCTATCGTTCATCGCCTCCGGCAGGTCTTCTGGACTACATCCCGTATCCTCACATAGTTGCTGAATGTATGTTCGTGCTGGTCGTCCTGCTTTTGCCCGGCCATGTGTGGGGGTCCATAAGAGTTCATCACTTATGAGTTCGTCCCTGCTTCTCCAGCAGTGTCCTGCATGTCTGGTTCGTTTAACTTGAATAGTTTTCGTGATAAGAGGCAGGTGGCCGTACAGTTGGTGTCTTGTGGGGTGTTGCCGCCAGGACTTGTTCAAGATTGCTCGCAGCATTCTTGTGTAATTGCCGTCTAGCTTCTTCTCCAGCCGTTTTGTTAGAGTCCATGTTGTGAATCCGTATAGCAGTATGGATGCGACCGCTGCCTGGAAGAAACTGCGTTTCATTTTATCGGTTAGGTCTGATTTCCATATAATCGATAGCCTATTGATAGCTGTCCATGCCTTCGTTAACCTCGTCCTTTTCGGTTGATTCGACGCTGCTTCCTAGGTAAGTGAATTTGTCTACTAATTCAAGAGGGGTTCCGTCTAGAGTGAAGATGTCACCCGTTTGATTAACAACGGGCAAATTACTAGTATTTGTAATATTTGCTGGAAACTAGAATTGATTACGAGAGATTATCATTACTTGAATAGTCTGACAAGGGTTGACATGCTGTAAAACCAACCAACGAACCAGGCAAATAACCGGCACTCATATGTGAGATATGCCGAAAAAAATACCGAGACTGAAGCTAAATTAAGCAAGACTGAATAATAAATAAAACATTAATTTTCTTCAAAATAGTTTGCAACTCGGACATTCAAGACATTTCCCTTTGTTTGGAGCACAACAGTCACTTTTTTCTTTTAATATAGGGCGAAGTTACGCAGTGGTATTTTTAATATCTTCCACGTCCTCAAGTCTCAACCATTACATGAAAAAAGAAAAAAGCTGTTGGGAGTTACGTCTGACGAGTACAGGGGATACTTCACTTGCATAATCAAATTTTTTGACAAAAGTATCGATCAAAATATTTCAAGATTCGTTCGTAATAATAATCCTTATATATATATATATATATATATATATATATAGTTGGTTGGTTCGTTGTTTTGTTTTACGGCATATCAACTCTTTTCGGGTCATTTAACGCCGAATTAAGTCATTCTGATGAAAGTTTCAAGCAATTCAGTTTAGTATAATTTTTTGATTACACAGATGTTAGAACATTTTTATTTCAAACAATTCATTTTAGCATACAAAAAAGTTCTATTTCAAACAATTCTGTTTACCATAAGTACACACTTCTATTTGATACATAGATAAGACCCTATCAGTTGCTACCACTCCGGGCCAGAGTGGACCTAGGAACGATAGCAATAAAAGAGTACTCCGCATTCCCCAAAGCTCCAGCATTACTGGAACCTCACCATCAGATTGTTTAGTGTCATATCCGGGACACTCATTGAAGGAGTCTTACCCCTCCACAGAGATGCAGTCGTTGTATTCTACAGCCCCAAACGACTGAGCAATATATATATATATATATATATATATATATATATATATATATATATATATATATATATATATATATATATATATATATATCGGAATCTCTCAGAACTGCAGAAGCATAACACTTACTACAATAGCTGCTAAGGTTTATAGTACACTGTTTCTCTATTGATTGTATCCGACCTGAAGTTCTTTAAAAAAATCAGAACGGCTTTCACAGAAATCGATCCACAACAGATTCTGACTATTCGTTGCATCATCGAAGGAATACTTGCAAAAAATCTCTAAGCGACGCTGTTTCGTTGATTACTCAATAGCATTTTATTTCAAGCGCTGATGAAATATGGAGCAAATACTGCTAGCGAATGATCTCCCCAAGGAAACTGTTACTGCTACTATGATGCTTTACAAAAACACGAAAGCAATGATTCGCTCGCTCGATGGTGACACCAACTTCTTTAATATTGTTGCTGGAGACTTGCAAGAAGATACATTAGCACTATATCAGTTTGGAATCTGCCTAGATTACGAACTACGAAGATCAATAATTCAAATGAAAGAAAAAACAGTTTTAAAAAAGTAACTTTTTAAAAAAGCCAAGAAACAGACGATATCCAGCAGAAACAACCTACAGGTGATCTACCGCTTCTTGTAAATACACCTGCCCAAGCCAAATCCCTGCTGCATAGCCTGGTGCAACAGCAAGAGGCGTTGTCTTCTACATTACAGCAAAAAAAAACAGTTTACGTGTTTTAAACAAGATAGAGCCATCTCTGCATTAAATGACAATCCTCTAAATTAGTAGACCAGTTTACATACTTGGGCAGCAATATCACATTAACTGAAAGTGATGTCAAGATACGAATAGGGAAGACGTGAACAACTATAAACAGGTTATCGACTCAATGAAAATCTGGTCTCTCTGATAAAATAAAACGTGATATCATCCAAGCTGTGTCAGTACTACTGTATAGATACATCTCCTGAACTCTCACAAAATCCTTGAAGAAAAAACTAGACGGAAGCTACACAAGAATGTTACGTGCAATTTCGAACAAATCCTGGGAGTTGCACCGCACAAAACAGCAGCTGTATGGGCACTTACCTTCCATCTCCTCAACCATCCTAGTAAGACGAGTAAGACATGTTGGGCGCTGCTGAGTAAGTAAGCTACGTTCTTCTATGGACTCCTATACATGGACATACCAGTGCTGGTTGACTAGTAAGGATTTAACATTCATAAACTCTGTGCGGACATCAAATACAGTCTAGAGGATCTGCCAGGAGGTATGGACGATAGGGACGAATGGAGAGAGAGAGAGAGAGAGAGAGAGAGAGAGAGAGAGAGAGAGAGAGTCAAGGAAATCCGTGCTTACAACACGACTTGATGATGATGATTATTATATATAAATAGAATTCTGTCAGTAACGATTGCATTCTCTTCCGTTAAACATTTCTTTATACCTTATATTAATCCATTTCTACATAAAAAATAAAAAAACAAGCAGATCTTTTCCTTAGTAAAAACATTATCAGAAAGTATGTCATAATAGCCCAATATAATTATATATAATTATTTTAACATGTTGTCATAAATACATGATGAAAACGTTCATTTAAAATCTAGCACTATAATTTGTCTGGTTTTCTAGCACAACACTGACAACTTACCTTGATCATAATAAGGAATATTTATCTAGCGTACTCGAACCACTACTAGATTTTTAAAAAAAAAAGGCTTTAGACTGGCCCTTTTTTCTATACAGCCTTGACCAACATTCGCAGAGTCTTATGTGCTAGAAAGAAATAAAAACAAAACAAAATTAATTGGTTTGGTTTGGTTTGATGGTATATTGGTTATTTAATGCCAAATACTATTTTTACATATATATCAGATATATGATTTGTAAACACTTTTTGAAGATACGCATAGTTAAATGATCTCGCAGTTCTATTTCTAACAATTCAATTTAGTATAAGTCAACAAAGTTAAATGTTTCCAAGTATTGTTATGCATCACTAACAATTCAATTAAACGTCAGTCATTTGTTTACACACAGTTGAATTATCAAACAGTTCTATTTCAGACTATTCAATTTAGCATAAGTCATTTGTTTACACTCAGTTTAAATGTCAAATAGTTTTATTTAACCCATAGATATGGCCTTATCGGGTACTACCACTTCAAACCAGAATGCACTTGGGAGTGATGGCATCTTAGCATTCCCCAAAGTTCCAGCATTACTGGAGCCTCACCATCAGATTGTTTAATGTCATATACAGGACACTCATTGGAACGTGTCTTACGCCTCTTCAGAGAAGCAGTCTGTGAATTCTACACGCCCCACCAGTCGACAGGGTTAAACAAAATTGAATAAACAATTATTCTATAGAAGGTCTCTCAAAAGTTTTCACTTGCTCCCAGGCCACGAAGTAAATGAACACACGCGCGTTTACATTATGATTCTCGGGTTTATTAACGTTACAATAATTAAAGCCGGCCATGTCAGTGAGTTTCCAAGCCGTCTCTCTTAGAGAGAGAGTCTTTACATCACCTAAAAGTTTCAACCGAAGCCGCTGTGAGAGACTTCAAACTAACGTTAAAGCCCAAAAAATTCTGCTCTAGAGTATCCCAGAAAGACACTTGCAAAAATTAACTTTCTCATTTCTCCTTTCATTCAAAGTAAGCAGTGATCTCATTTGTCCAATAGATGCTTCCATAATTCTGGTGGTTTGGTAGTGGTGGTAATGGAAATAGGAGGACATGACATAACGGAATTTCTTGTCAGTAAAATTTAATGAAAAAAGGCCTAAAAAATGTAATTTGCTACCAATAACAAATAAACTGACACAAACGAAATTTGGTGGCGGCAGACGATAGAAAACTTGACAGACGAGGAGATTTTGACGAAAAAGTAGACGTAAAAATGCTTTTAGATCGAAGTAGTTATTCTACAGAAAAAGATGTCTTTGCTTTCTTTCTATAGAACGAAAAGAAAGTTTTTCCAGAAGTTAATTTATTTTGTTGTTCTTTCGTTGTGCTTTAAAAATGGAGTGAACGATAATGAAGAAATTGAGGACTATGACTTTCTATTTGTATATATATATATATATATATATATATATATATATATATATATATATATATATAAACATTTATACATAGGAAAATATATGAACATTGACGTAAATGCATACATTGATACACACACACACACACACACACACACACACACACATATATATATATAACAAATATATATATATATATATATTAATACATATATACATATACTTTGATGTATATACATATATATATATATGTATATTCATACACATATATATATATTTACACATTAATACACTCATATATGTATATATATTCACACGTATGAGCGTATATTTGTACATATATATATATATATACATTTCTTTTTATATTATACATATATCTATCAATTTATAAATATATCTACATATATATATATATATATATATATATATATATATATATATATACGAATACTTAAACATTTATTGATACATATCTATATTTATACACATACATATATACGTATACTTACTCATATATATGTATGTACATATATATGTGTGTGTGAATATATATATAGAGAGATAAAGATATATACGTATACAAATGTATACATGATTATTATGCAAATATATAGAGATACATATAATTAATTATATACATATACGTACACAAATGTACAGACGCTTGCAGATACATAAACATACGTTTTTATATTTACATATGTGAAGAGCATTTTAAATCAGACCAGCTATCACAGTATACTGCAGCATCACGCGATCCCATCTGGAATCTCACTTGTGGGTCAAGAATTTGTATTCATAGAAGCACTGAGAAGGATGTGCTGTTTCTCTTTGCTTTTAATGTACCTCTGGCAGAGTTTGCTAGTATACTTTGTATAAGTACAAATCCTCGACTCTGCAATTTACAAAAGCCCCCCAACGAGTGTCCCGGATATGACACTAAACAATGCTGGAGCTTTTGGGAATGTGGAGTACTCCTTTATTGAAATTGCAACCTGGTCCACTCTGGCCCGGAGTGGTAACACCTAATAGAGGCCTATCTATTGGTTGAATAGAAATAAACAGGGTTTTTTATGCTAAACTGAATTGTTTGAAATAGAAATGTTTTTATGTATAAATATGGATTTAGTATTGAATAACCTACAATGGTTCATATGCTATAAAACTGAACCAAACCAAACCAAATACATATATATATATATATATATATATATATATATATATATATATATGTGTGTGTGTATATATATATATATATATATATATATATGTGTGTGTGTGTGTGTGTGTGTGTGTGTGTGTGTGTGTGTGTGTGTGTGTGTGTGTGTGTGTGTGTTCTCTGACGAAAACAACCAGCTGGAAACATACATATATATAACACGTATGTTAGAACAAAATAAATAAATTCAAAAAATACAAATCTCTTCGTGAACCTCCCTATTTCAAAATATATCCTTGTTCTTTCTTTGGACCTACAACAACCATCTTTAAATATATATATATATATATATATATATATATATATATACATTCATATATATATATATATATATATATATATATATATATATATATATATGCTTAGTCGTCTGGGACTGTAGAATACACACTACATTTCTGCCATGAGTTTCCTGGATATGACATTAAACAAATTGATGGTAAGTTTTCAGCCTTGCATATTTGGGGAATGTGGAGCAGCCCTTCATTGTCACCACTCCCTGGTTCACTCTGACTAGGAGTGGTAGCAACAGATAAGGCCCTATGTATAGAGCTAATAGAACTGTTGACATTTCAAATGAATGCAAACAAATGACTTATGCTAAATTGAGTTGTTTGAAATAGAACCTTTTGATCCTTTAATTGTGGGTAAACAAATGACTTATGTTTAACTGAATTGTTAGTTATACATATCAATATTTGGAGCCATTTAAATGTGTGCAAACAGATGAGTAATTTTGAATAGAATAATTCGTGTTGGATAACAATAATTGAAACCATTTAACAATGGAGAAATAATAGCAATACTTGAGTAAAACTAATTACTCCTATCTCATTTAAAAATGAAATTACCGTCAAACTAATCTCATATATCATATCCATCTATTTAGATATGTGCAAGCAAATGACTGATGAAAATTTATGAATGTTGTATGACAATACATGAAACCATTTGACTGTGTGCAAACAAGTAATCAAAAGTAAATAGAATTATTTTTATAAGATAACATAACTCTATATAGCAACAAATGAAACCATTTAACAGTGTGCAAAGAATAGCAATACTAGTGTGCAAACAAATTTGTTTTATTCCTTTCAAAAATGTATATACCGAGAAACTATTCAATTACAAATCATATGTATATCTATTTAAATGTGAAAACAAACGACTGATGTTAAATTGTTTTGTTATATAGCAATAATTGAAATAATTTAACTGTATGCTAGAAAATGAGCTCAGGCTCTTTTAAAAATGTTATCAACAAAATTTGTAAACAAATTATATTTAAGATATATGTATAACAGGATTTACGCAGCTGCATATAAACACACGATGTTCACCATTCTCTTGAAGTCAAATAATGAATTTCAGTTATCAATACTGGAAAGTTTGCTTATAACAAGTCATAAACCTGGATTGTGCATACAAAATATTTTTATACACCATTACTTTTCAACAAATTAGACCACGAGAAGAAAACATTATTACCTGTGTCAACTCTTCTGGCTTACGGTAATTTTTTAAAATCAGTTTTCTTTGCCACACCTGGCCTTTTCGATGAACAATATCCTATGTTAGTTTCCTCCAATATAAACTTTGTTGAAACTGATATAATTCTCTGAAGACAAGTGACCAAAACAAAGGGTTTTCTTCTTTTGGATTTCTAAATATTTTCATCGTTTTCAAAATATTCTATTATGCATACACTTTTAAAAACAATACTTAAATTTTGTACCAACCACAAGATTTTCATATATATATATATATATATATATATATATATATATATATATATATATATATATTAGTATTTGCGACCCCGGGTTTCTTGCTTACACATTCGTCAGACGGAGTGAAAGGTTTTCAAAAACGACTGATTAATATGGTTAATTTTTTTGTTTGAAGTGAAATTTTGTTTGTGTATACGTGTGCCTAAGTTTGTGTGCGTTTAAATGTTAGTATGTTTGTGTATGTGCTGTCTCTCGTGCATACATATATACGTATATTCGCGCATGTCATGGCATGGATCTTTACGTATATCTACATATTCCCGCTGTCTGTTGTTGGGAAGGAGTGAGGCAAAGGAATTGATGGATGAATTGACCAAAATTGTCTTGAGTGCTTTTGAACCTTTCATATGCCTTCATCAGGAGTCGCTTGCATTTGTAAAGAATGTTTTTAAAGAGTTATTACACATGCAACCAACCCCTGATGATGGCCTATGAAAGGTCCGAAAGCGTTCGAAACGATTTTGGTAAAATCATCCACAAATTCCAACTTGAAACCAAGACACTTATCTGGAAACTTGAAAGATCTTCATAAAATTATAGACAAAATGTGTCTTTATTATTTAATCAAACACGCTTAAATGAAAGACTGCTGCCCAACTACACAAATATATATTCATATACATATATATATATATATATATATATATATATATACGTATATACGTATAAACATTCGTGTACATATATGTACATGTACATACAAATGCGTATACGTATATACATTTTATATACATTTATATGCATTTATATATATATATGTGTGTATATGCATATACATATATACATATACATATACATATATATTCAGACATATACATATATATACATAGATATACATATATATACATATATACATATATAGGCATCTACATTTATACATATATATATATACACATATAGAGATAGACATAAGTGTATATATATATGTACATATACATACACTAATATATATATATATATATATATATATATATATATATATATATATATATATATATATATATATATACTACCAGTCAAAAGTATTTGCCTACCCTCAAAAATTTCTCTTTCTCACCCTAAAAGTGTTATTTTTAATGAAACAAGTTAAGCACGACAATCGTTTTTATTTATCATACTAAATATAAGTCTTCCTCGGTATTTTTACCAAAGTATAACTTGATATCTTATGAAAAATTGATTTGAAGGCGTTTTTCTTATTTAGTACTGGGCATGAATAAAACGTTCTCCAATAGTTACATTATGCCACCGCTTGATTAGACTATATTGTGTTGAATTACCTTTCGCTAGAAATTACTAGTTTTACATCTGCCACGGACAATTTCATCTGTGCCACCAGTTTGAATAACAGAAGGCTGGCTGCTCCAAACATCAATGCACGACTTTACTAATGTCGTGAAAAAATGTATCGACATCAACTGTGAGAACACTTTATGAAGCTGGCCTACATGACGAAATTGCTGTCAAGTAACCACTGTTGAGGAAGTAGAACAATGTCAAAAGTCTCCACTGGGCCAAGGCACCCAAAGACTGGACAACAGAGCAGTGGAATAAAGACCTTTGGACCGATGAATCAAAGTTCGAATCTTTGTCTCAAATAGGAGGGTCTATATACTGCGAAGATTTGGTGAAATAGCTTCAACTCCCTGTATCCCACCAAGCGTTAAACATAGAGGATACTCTGTTACGGTCAGGGGAGGGGAACTTTTGCCAATTACAAAGTCAAGGATTTGCACAAGGTGAAGGGCAAATTGAATCAGACCGACTATCACAGCATACGTCAGTATCACGCGATCCCATCTAGAAAGTGGCTAGTGAGTCAAGGTTTGTACTCAGGCAAGATAATGACCTAAAGTATACAAGTAAATTTTACCAGAGATAAAGAAATAAAGAGGAACAGCATGTCCTTCTCTCCTTCACTACGTAAACAGCTAGCGAAATTCCTTTAACTAAAAAACTAAACCGGCTGCCAGTTTTTTGGACTTAACGTCGCTTCTCTCTTGGGCGGATTCTCTTAGCAGACTCTCTCTGGTCCCCTCTGCTCAGCAGACTTTCTCTAGCTCTCTTTGTCTAGCAGACTGACTTTACTTGTAAATATGCGAGGGTGAACATTTTCTAATTCAGCATTTTCGGACACCCATAGACTGGACATAAAAATATTGCCTTGACTGTTTGTCTTCGGGAGACCCTAAAAATGTGATAATAAAATTGTAGCCCTTTTAAATCACAGCTCCACTTTCTCTGACCATCTCTATTTATACTAGCAGGTTTAGATTAGTAGTTCCCGCACAAAATACATACGGCCAAACACACACACACTTACCATACCCACGCAAATATGTCCCGGTCCCTATATGGATATAAACATATATATACATACATATATACAAAGCTATGGTCTTTTCGCAACCATACACATATGTATACACCCGCACTTACATACATATACGCATACATGTACTCATACTTACTCGTGTGTCTACACATATGCACACGCATATATCTTAGGCTATATATTACCACACCAGGGTCTATAGTGTAAGAACGCCAATATGAGACATTTTTCTTGATAAAAAGTTGAATAATGCAGTAGTGAAAATACACCCTTTACAATTCTTTTATATTAAAAAAAGTTAAGTTTCTGTTACCATACAAAAAATTCCTAGGACTGATATCTGCTACCCCAGAATAGTTTTAGTGTCACGGACTGACTCCTGTGTTTTTCCTAAGAATATATCCATGAGAACTGATTCTTTGGTGACAAGTGATTCTCGAATAACTTTGCTCCCAATACTTTATTCTTCCATTCAAAAACTTTCTATATGATGATTAGCGAGATTACTTAACTTGTGGCTTCATCGATGTTAGGAATTCCTTCTGCTTCCGAAGTATGTTTATGATCACTTTGCTTGTCAGACCCAAACGAAGATCGAACCAATGAGACAAAAAAGTGCTGATGGCGTTGACCATATCAGTGTTCTTTCAATTTTTTTTTTATAACTACTTTTCCACACATTTACTTCTTTTACAAAAGGCACTGAAGATACCAAATTCCTTAAAACTTTGCAACAAAAGCAATAAATTTGTTCCCTTTTAAGAAAATATACTAACTATAAGTGTTTCACTTTTTCCCAATGTGGCATAATTTGATAGTAATGATATTTTAAGAAACATCTATGTCTTCTATGTCCATTGTATTAATCGATCTCTACTTGATTCAACGATATCGCATCGTTCTTTATCGAAAATGACTAAAGGTCATTGAAAAATGTCACCAGATGAAGGAGTAAATTCAGGGAAAACTGTTGGTAATTCCCCCGAAGATGTTTCCTTCTCAGTAAGCGTTTTTTCATTAAATGTTTCTTCTAGAAATGGTAGTGGGGAAGTCCCTGTCGGGTAACGGCTAAAGCGAGGGACAGCAACCTCGAAGTAAGTGAGTTCGAACTCCAGTCATGCAATTACGTTCACTTTCTAGGGAAATGTATGAATGCCCATATTACCTCCAGCAGTGGGTTAAATAGTATCACTGCTGTCCTTCTACAAAGATGGGTTTTGCATTAACTAACTCACAAAGGTTGATATGCCAATAAACAAAGAGAGAAACCTACCGTAGGTGTCTCTTCTAAGTAAGATTGTTTACCTTTAGACAATTTTGATGATTATTCATTTGGCCAAGTTAGAAATATATATTGTTACGGCCGGCGTAACACTATAAAAAATAATTCAAGAGTAAAAGGAAAGATTTTGATTGATTACAGCACATAATACAAATATCCAAACACCAAGGCCAAATTGTTTAACCCGAGTGTTAATCAAAAGACAACGAAAGACAAAAAATCTATTATAAAACAGTCTAAGGGTGACACATGAGCTTTTAATTGCTAAGTTACAATGAGTTTATAAAGGAAAATTGAAATATCAAAACATAAGAATAAAGGAATTGGTCAGTAAAGTCAGAAAATGGTATTTTACCAAATTTATTCTCTTAGCAGCTTTTGTTCTTAAGTTTAGATTCTTTCGGCCTGACTCTCTAGTCGATGAATCAATGGATAAGCCAGAGTTGAGGTTACCGTAGCAGAAGTCCCAAAACAACTGACTCACCTCTATTCTTTCTTAAGCAACGCTAAGACCGTTACGAAAATCTTGTAGCTTCCCGAGAGTTCCTTAAAACAGTTATTTTCTATTTTTTTGTTATCTAAATTATTTGTATACTTGTGGAGACCCTAAGAGCTATGTTATATAATGATTTTTTTATATCAATCATTTTTCGTTAATTATATTTTATCATTCGGTTTGGTTGGGCTTTGAACTATTCGGATCTTAGTGCAGGTGCACACACATTGAGTACAGTTCACGCTTGTGCGCAGAGGATATGACAATCACAAATGTCATAATAAAAACCCCAGATAGGAAATGACTGGGATGTGAATAACGTCATGCCCGGAAGCGATGGGCTGAGAATTTGGTGATTTTGAAAAAGACGTTAGTTGAGATCCGACTCTGGGCCGGGCCAGTCCAGCTTGTCAGACCCAAACGAAGATCGAACCAATGAGACAAGAAGTGCTAATGGCTTTGACCATATCAGTGTTCTTTCAATTTTTTGAGAGTCCGGCTACGGGATGCGCAGTGCATTTGTTGGGTTAGATAGTACAGTCAGCATAGTAAAAATTGTGTGTCTCTCTCTCTCCTCGTGTCGAAAAACTAAAGTCAAGAAGTTAATAAACGTTTCATACCTGAACAACGGAGCGTCGTCAGTGTTTCGTATTTCCCTGCATCGGTATATTTGTATAGTTGGATTGTGATTAGGGAGCTTAGCTACAAATGTTGTCATTTTTTCTTTCTCTTTTGGTTTCTGAGTTCAACTTTTATATCTTTTCAGTAAGGCGTGATTGAAAATGTTATCTTGGAAACAATAATTTGGTAGGCATAAAAAATAATTTTACTAAATTACAAAAAAAGTATAACATTTTTCAATTATTGCCAACTAGCGGAACAATGAACATCTATCCTGTTTTGTTTTTGTTTTGTTTTTTTGTTTTTTTTTGTTTTGTTTTGTTTTTTGTTCTTTTTCTGCCTTTTTTATACTCATTTTAGTGACTGGGTAAGTTACAATTTTGGTTAGAAAAAAGTCGCGGATAATTAAATAAAGTACTGATGTCGTGTACCACGACATCAGTACTTGAATTATTTTATTATCAGTGACTTTTTCTCCTGAAAAAAAGCCACAGATAATAAATAGACCAGAAGTCAAGACAAGAAGACTTACTATCTTTCCTTTATCGTGAGTTCTAATTATGCCAAGAACATGTAATACTAATCAATAACGCTCATGTAATATTCATTTACCTTATCGATCCTGATTTTCTCCGTGTGTCTCTTTTTTCTCTATTTCTTCGATATTTCATCGTCATCGCCAATTTAATGAGCATTTATTTATCGTGACTGCAAATGATTCCAAAAACATTAACCCCCCCCCCCAACAAATCAACATATTTGTGAGTTAAGACTAAATTGTTCAAATTTCGCGGTCTTTTTAGTGTCTCCATTATTCGTGAGTAGATGCATGTGTGATGTCATTGTTACAAATCGGGTGTTGTCGAGACAGTTTTCGTGTGTAGTTCTCCAGAATAACCCCCTCCCCCTTAAAATGGAAAAGCAAAAATAGATTCATTGAACATTGTGGTGTTATGGTTATTAAACGATTGTAGGGAGTTTGATTCTCATTGGGTGCCCGTATTTTTTAGCCTTGTGTCACAACTAGTTTATAACTATATTAATCAATATTACAAACAACAATTTGTGGTTTGAGCATGTCAAATTCGTTTGGCTTTCAAAAAATGAATGTCCGATTTTTAAAATCGTCCAAAAATAAATTAATGAACATTAAAACTTCATTTGAAGAAAAGTGGTCCTTTTAAGTAATTAACTTGCCTAGTCGGCAGGGGCTGTGGAATACACCAACTGCACCTCTACAGAATGGTAAGACCCCCCCTCACGGAGTGTCCTAATATGACACTAAACAATCTGATGGTGAGGTTCCAGTAATGCAGGAGCTTTGGGGAATGCGAAGCACCCCTTCATTGCCATCGCTCCCAGGTCCACTCTGGCCCGGAGTGGTAGCACCTGATAGAGTCCAATCTACGTGTCAAATAGAAATAAACTGCGTACTAATGCTAAACTGAATTGCTTGAAATAGAACTGTTTTGACATTTAAACTGCGTACTTATGCTAAACTGAACTGTTTGACTAATCTGATTACCTTGAAATAGAAATATTTTTATAATTAAACTGCGTACTCATACGAAACTGAATTGTTTGAAATAAAAGTGATTATTTATATAAGAATGGATTTGGTATTAAATATCCTACAAAGCTTGATATACCATAAAACCCAACCAACTAACTAACTTTAATTAACTGATTTCTAAAAAATAGTACCCAAGTCAGGTCCAAAAGGTTGATTGTTGACTGGTTGGTTATGTTTTATAGCATATCAACCCTTGTAGATTATCTAATGCCAAATCCTGTTTATATATATATATATATATATATATATGTGTGTGTGTGTGTGTGTGTGTGTGTGTGTGTGTGTGTGTGTGTGTATATATATATATATATATATATATATATATATATATATATATTGTACTTATGATTTGTAAGCAAATGGTTTATAGGTAATTTTTTTAAATAAGACAGAGCTCATTTTGTATATAGTTTAATGGTTCTAAATATGGTTATCTAATACTAATTCTAGTCAACATTATTCATTCGTTTGCACACAGTTAAAGGGTTTCAAGCATTGCAATCAAAAACATTTAATCTGATATTCATTATTTGTTTGCGCACAGTTAAACGGTTTCGAGCATTGCAATCAAAAACATTTAATTTGATATTCATTATTTGTTTGCGCACAGTTAAACGGTTTCGACAATTGCAATCAAAAACATTTAATTTGATATTAATCATTTGTTTGCGCACAGTTAAACGGCTTCAAGCATTGCAATCAAAAACATTTAATTTGATATAAATTATTTGTTTGCGCACAGTTAAACGGTTTTGAGCATTGCAATCAAAAACATTTAGTTTTATATTAATTATTTGTTTGCGCACAGTTAAAAGGTTTCAAGTATAGTAAATGATTAAATACTTATATTTGACACATAAATGGAACCCTAACGAGTACTACCACTCAGAGTAATGAAAGGTTACTCCACATTTCCCAAAGACCCGAGGGACCTGTCCTCGTGGTGTAAGTGTTAATGCGATGGACTGCAGAATTGTATTAAGCGTTTTCGAAAACCAGTCGCACTATTGCGTTCACTTTTGGACATATACGCTTGGAAAAGGTAAGAACCCCCATATCCTTGCAGCTATGGGTTAAATAGTACCATTGCTTTTCTTCTTGAAGAGTGGCTTTGGCATAAAATAACCTACAAAAGTTGATATGCCATTAAACAAAGAAACCAACCAACCTCACCATCACATGGTTTAGTGTCATATCCAGAACACCTTTTTGGTGAAGGGGAGGGTCTTACTCCTCTGCAGTTAACGTATTTTACAGCACCAGCCGACTGGGCAAAGGTTTCGAAAGGGTATTGTTTAACTTTTAGAACCAGATTTATTTTTAATAGTAATTTTTTTAATTTAAAAAAAGGATATAAATTACCAGGGAGAAAATTCCAAAAATATCAATTTCAGTCCCTGATATAAATTCTAAACTAAAGCATTCAACAAAAAAACAAAAAAACAATTCCAGCTAGAACAAAAAACTTTTGCCATTGTTTTATTTTCAAGGGTTTGGTTTTTTTGTTTAATGGCATATCAACGTTTGTTGGTTATTTAATGCTAAAGCCATCCTTCTGGAAGAACAGTAGTGGCACTATGTTTATTTTAGCAACTTTACGTTGGAAAAAGGAGAAAAAACATTAAGGACATATTTTCTTCGACACTATTTTTATTTCATTATAGAAAACTTTTTTACGAGTTTGTTTATATAGGAAACAATCTTATTCTTTTCAGTTAGATGTTTAGCAGATTATCAAATGAATAAGGAGAGTGCCATCTTTTCTTATTCCAAATCTCATGTACGAAAGAAAAAATAAAATCAGTCATTTCATCGCAAAGTAAAGTAAATAGTCTGTTATCAAAACATTTTTCAGATTTGAACGAATTAAAGAAAAAAAAGGCCTGCAAATTTTGTCAAAATCTGCGAAAATGTTTCATCCTTTAGTTGTCAGTTATACTTGGTTTAATTTTTTTAATCTCTCCTAAAAATATTAAAGTGAAATGAAAATGATAAAATAAAGAAGAAGAGACTTGGTGTCTCCTGGGTGCCTCCAAGCAAGCTTACTCTCCCAGACAGGTCGGGAGAGTCAGGGGTCGTACCCACGGGACTAGTCTCTAATTATGTGCGGTAAAAATTAATTATATCAAACAGATCAATTTGACCATCTGATGGTTTGATTAGTCGATTTGGTTTATTTGCTTAACGGCATATCAACTCTTTTAAAGTTATTTAATACCGAAATTTGATTCATTTTTAAATGATTGCTTACAATCATAACTATATTTTCAATGTTACGTTGTGAATTCAATAAGTTTCCAGACTTTTTTTGTACAAGCATCTAAAATTGTCGTAGACTCTTGAAAATTCACTATGCTATGAGATGACTGACCAATTTTTATGATTTCAGGTTCAAATCAACAGCTACAGCCGCAATTGGAATACACCCTACTAAAGAATGATTGTCACAGCTGGTGAATTTCAAAAATGCAATCTGGACGTGAGGACACTTTAGAAGAACGATATACAATAAAATTCTGTTATAAACTAAGAAAAAAATGTTACAGAAACGTATAGAATGCTTCAGACTGCTTTTGGAGCATCTTGCATGAATCGAGCATGAGTTTTTGAGTGGCATAAGAGATTCAAGGAAGGCAGGGAGTCTGTGAGGGATGGTGAGAGGTGTGGGAGGAGTAAGGAAGTCAATACATCAGAGTTGATTGACCAAAGGCGTAGGGTTACGGTTAGGGCTACTATGTTGAGGTTTTAAGGGAGTTCAGGAAGAGATCCGGTCGCAAGAGGCCAGCACTCTTCAAATCGAGTCTGTGGCATTTCCACCAGGACAATACATCAGTCCACAACTCCATTCATGTCACAGACTATTTGACCAAGATGGGCATCAAGACAGTTCCTCACCGTCCCGATAGTCCAGACGTTGCTCCCTGTGACTTTTGGTTATTCCCTAAGCTCAGAGGCTGTCGTTATGAGAGAATTGAGGAGATGAAAGAGGCTGTGATGAAGGTCATTGACACGCTAACACAAGAGGACTTCCGTGGGACCGTCCAGAAGTTGTTGGAACGGTACAACAAGTGCATTGCATCCGGAGGAGATTACTTCGAAGGGGACTAGAGTTTCATGTGTGTTCTATCAATAAAAGTGCCCATACAAAAAAAGTCTGGAAACTTATTTGATGATCCTCGTATATTGGATTTTTTAAAAGATTTCACTTTCATTATTTGTGCATAATTAATTTCTTGTACATAGTTTCAAACAATTATGTCGTTTCAAAAATTCCTTATTTTTAATGCAATTTTTAATTCCTATCTATTACTATATATTATCCATTCCCATCTTATTGTTTGGACAATTATACGGTTTCAAGTTACTAATATAAATAATTCTTTGTAAATAATTATAACTTCAATTAACAATTCTTAATGCAAATAATTTGTACACAGTTATATAATATCAAGTATTCCTATCTAAAATTAATAATTTTCAAACAGACATTTTTAACACATGGGTGGTTGGTTTTACGGCATTTTAACCCTCGTTGGGTTTTTTGGTTGGGTTTCTTTGTTTAATGGTATATCAACCTTCGAGGTCTATTTAGCGCCGAAGCAATTCCTTAAAAGTACCATTTAACCCGTTGTTGGGAGGGGGATTAGAGGTTCTTATCTTTCTCAAGAGTATTTGTCTAAAAGTGAACGTAATAGCGCGACTGGAGTTCGAACTCACAATGATGTCACAGTCCAGTAAGTTTACTTCGACGCTACAAAGATTCTGTTTTATATTGGTTTATTTAATACTTAAATCAGTCTTTTTCCAGCAATTATCTTGTATCAAGTAACTATTCCTAAATTATAATAATTTGTTGGCATATAGTTATATAATTTCAAGTATTCCACCGCAATTACTTAGCGCGCTTGAACAAAACTTTTTATATTACCGGATACACATTTTAACATGTTTCTCATGCCACTTCCTGTGAGGCCAGGTGATAGGAGACGTTACTTATCAATCAATCAACGTCTAGTAAAACTTTTTTTTACGTATTTATTTATACGGGAAACAATCTTACTATTTTCAGTTGTATCTTTAGCAGATTATCAGAGGAATAAGTGGGGGGTGCCATCTTTTCTTATCCCAAGTCTCGGGTACGAAAGAAAAAATAAAATCGCATTCATTGAGTTACAAAGGAAAGCAGATAGATGTCTCGATACGCAAGTGTATTGTATATAAGTACACATTGAAAGATGCATACTTCCCTAAATTTTGTATGGTTTTTATATATACAATTTTGAGAAATAAAAGGATTTTATCATTTGTTATAAAAATTATAAAATCAAAACAGATATTATTAGGCATTATTTATCACAAAAAACGATTCTTTCAAAAAATGTTCCTTCAGAACCTTTAAATCATCTCAAATGTTGCGATAATCAATTAAAATCTTAGGAATTGTTGTTATAAAATTTTTAAAAATTTCTGAATGAAATTCTATACTACCTTGTTCTTGTCTGGTTTCTGTCTTTTTTCTCTTCCGTCCCATTTCATAAATCCTCACCATCTGAGTCATGAAGAACTGTCTGACTATTTAACTGTGTGTAAACAAATGACGTTATATTGAATTGATAGTGTTACATAACGATGATTAAAACTATTTAACTCTTTAAAAACGTATGAGTAATGTTGAATAAAATTATTAATGTTGAATAGCAATACTTGAAATCCTTTAAATGTGCCTAAGTTGATTTATTGGTATTACATAGCAATATTTGAAATCATTTGACTGTGTGCAAATGAATGAATTGTGTAGAATTAGCAGTGTTAAATGATGTTACGCCATCATGTGCCCAGCGGGCTTGCGGGGTGCTGTTCGTTCCCGCCACGTCCATCAGTTAATGCAGGGCACAGACGTTGGCTGTGGTCTGCCGAACGCTATTTAGTGTCACAGATATCACCAACTCCCGAGCGGACCACATTTTAAAGCCACTAGGCGAGTTATAGATGAATAATTAAAAGTCAACATAGCTAACTGGGCAGCTTTCTCCTTCAAATACAAGGTGTTCGACTAATACAATTCTTCCACAACAAAAAAAGGGCTCTGAACTGCCGTGTTTGGGTTAACAAGATTAATAACAATATTCTTTTATTGAATAAATTCTTTTATTCAATAAAAGAATATTGTTATTAATCTTGTTATTAATATTATTATTAATCTTTTTTTCTGTAACTCGGAAAGAGCCTCCACTAAAATGTCCGTATCCCGAACTAAGCCCTTCATAGAATATCTTTATCCTCGGACGAGCCAGGCATAAAATATCTGTTAATGGTGGAAGGTGAGAAGTTAGTTCGACAACGGTAGACACGGTCCACTTTTCTTCAGACTATGGGATTTAATGGCAGAGCACGTGCTCCATATCTCAAGTTTATCATTTCAGTATGAATGCAACAGGATAAAGTTGAATATACTTAAATTATATGTTCACTTACTTGGAGTTTTGTGGAATTAATTCTCTTCTCTTTTTTCTTACGTTATTGGGTTCCCATAACACGTTGATAGAAGGATACACGTCTTATTTCAGATAAGACTAAGATTAATGATTGTTCCTCTTCTCGTGGACAAGTCTTTTCTTTGGGTATTCGTTTAACGAGGCTTACTATACCTCAGAGTGCTGAGTTCGTTCTAAGGATAAGCTTCTTTTTTCTGCGTTCTCTGCGCGGCATGACTTTTGGAATTTGGGTTTCTTTCATATCCCAAATTATATTCTTGGTTTTTCAACGAACAAAAGCAACTCCTTATGCGTCTTCATCCTTTAAGGAATAAATGGAAATACATTATGAATGAACGGCAACTAACCTATTTCCATAGTTTGAAAAATTACCACGTGTTGACTTTTTTGGCGGTTTCTACCTCAGTACCAAATATGATCGAGTGGGTCTGCCTCTCCGCTGACACATACATGGCTAATTGAGAGTGAGGTTCTCCCATGCCCATATCTCCTTGTAATGCCAATTCTGCTTATTGCTATCGTCTGCTGATTCTTGCTTGCTACCATAGTCGACCGCCGGGTTCCTCCCCCCACCCACAACTCGGCAAATGTATTAGGGTGTCATATTTCCTCGTCTCATTGATAATAATTGTAACCACTTCACTGTGAGCAAACAAATGATTAACATTAAATAGAATTATTAGTTATAGAGCAATCATTGAAACCATTTAACTATATGCAAATTAGAGAAATACTTAATTATGTGCAAACAAATTAGTTCTCACTCATTCAAAAATAAAATTACCAAGAAACTATTCACTTACAAATCCTATGTATAAGCATTTAAACGTGTTCAAACAAATTACTGATGTTAAATTAAATTGTTACTCTAATAGAAAAAATACTTAAAACCATTTTACTGTGAGCAAACAAATGATTAATAGTAAACAGAATTATTCATGTTAGAAAGAAATACTTGAAATCATTTAACTATATGCAAAAACAATGAGCTCGGGCTTGTTTAAAAATGCTATCGATAAAATATGCGTTTACAAATCATATATATTTATACGGTCCCTTTTGAAGAAAATTTCGACTGGGCACTTCAGCGTAAGTTGGAAAAATATGAGGAACTTCGAGAACAATGTGTCAGAAATGGCTGGATAACAAATGTATTTCCTATCGAAGTCAGATGCAGAAGTTTCATTGCCAACCCAACCTCTGCATTCTTGACTAATCTTGGACTTCCTCCATCAGACAAGAGAAAATACATGGACAAGATCCAAGATAAGGCTTTAACTGCAATCCCATAGAGTGACGACAATCTGACAAACTTTGGTAGTGTCGTGAGATACTGCTGGGGCGCTCTGGGCTAGTGGTAATGATGCTTCGGTCCGGAAACCATGCCTGAACACTGAGTCATCATCTGGTGAAGGCTTTGTTGGAAGCAATGCTGTTGTGCAAACATCAGTTATTGTATGATACCTAAATAGGATTCAGTATCAAATAACATACAAGGGTTCATATACCATAAAACCCAACAAACCAAATCAATTCTGCCTGTGAAACATGTATATTTCTTCCACATCCAGCAATTGAAACATACAAAAGGACTAAAACATTCCCTTCGTAGGATAGGCCTTCCATTTTAAATTAAATTATTATCATATTTATTGCAAGATTTTCACACCAACGTTAGCTAATGGTCTTTCACTAAAGTCTGAGTCGATAGCAAGTCTGTTCAGGTCTTTAGGATCCTTCTCAGTATTCTGGCCGATCTTAAAAATGCTGCGGTCTGGATTGTCTCGATTCGTCCTCCGATTTCCCACTCTTCCAGCCCCCTTTCCGAACCTTTGGGGACCATTCCATTATTATCATTATTTTACTCATTTGAGAGTTTTTTCAAACCAACGTTAGTTGATGATTTTCCGCTGGAGCCTGAGTGACAGCAAGTCTCTTCAAGTCTCTTATACTCTTCATTGTATTCTAGCCGATCTTAATAATGCTGTAGTTTGGATGGTCCCCACTCGTCCTGTTATCTCCAAGTCCTCCAATCCCTGTACCAATCCTTTGGTGACTGTACCGAGCGCACCAATTACAATTAGTTTGACCTTCCATAGTTTTTGTTGTTTTTTTGTTTCGTTTTTTTTTTGGTGGGGTAGTTCTTTAGCAAGTCTCTGTTGTTATCTCTCTTTTCGCTTTCCTTAAGTTTTACCCGATGATCAGCTGGAACGGCAAAGTCCACTATTCGGCAGGTTCTCTTTTTTTTCTTTTCTTTTTTTTTTTTTTTTTGACTATCGTCTTGCTGAGATTAGAGGATCTGTGTGTATCTCAAAATCCCAAATCATTTTGTGCGTTTCATTTTCTTGGACGGATTCTGGGTTATGCATATACCATTTCTTCGTATTGTCGAATTCAAACTTCTTGCACAATTCCTAGGAGATCACTTTGCCCACCCAGTCGTGTCTAGTCTTATACTCTCTTAGTGCTAATTTACTGTATTCGCTTATTATGTGATTGATCGTTTCGTCTCTTTCACCACATAAATCTACATCTGCTATTTCTCACGTCTTGTTTATTTTTGCTTTGACATAATTAGTTTTTATGGCGTTATTTTGAGCTGCTATCAGAAAAGATTCAATTTCTTTCTAGAGGTTTCTCTTTCTTAGTCATATTCAGATGAGATTTCGCTTGTTTGTCACTTGGAATGTCCATACTGTTTTTTCTTCCCATTTTTGTTTTCTGATTATTTGTTTTTATTGTTTCTGGTGGCTGTAATCAGTCTTCATCCGTACTTTTTTTATGTAGTCTTCTAATCGTTGAATCGATGTATCGACGCTATCTTGAATGCTGGCGAGTCTTCTTTCACCTTCTTTTATAGACACCTACAATCTGTTTACATCATTCTGGGATGCAAGGCCTTATCCATAGTCATGAGTTTTCTTGTTCTCTGATCCATTTGCTGAAGTTCTACTCTCGTCCATTCTAAGAATTGTCCCGAGTATCTTACGAGAGAGAGCCCAGTTTATTCTCTTGAAGTATTCTTTTTTTAATTTTTTCTTTCATCTCCGCATGTTTGATGACGTCCGCTTCCAATGTTCCCAAATATATATAATTTTCCTTTCTCCAAGCGTTCTGATTTTTTCTTGATTTTGTAGTTCTATTCCTTCCGTCATTTGTTGTTTTCCACTTTTCATTATTAGTATAGTATATTTTTCTCTGCCAAATTCAAACCTATTGTCTTCATTGTATATCCTCATAGTCTGTATTAGGGTTTCCAATTCTTTTTCATTTTTGGCGAACGCTTTAATGTCGTCCATGAACTTTAGGTGGTTGATTTTTTTCTTCCGATTTGTGGAGTTTGTATCCGCCTGTGCATTTCCTAAATATGTGATTGAGTGGCATCATTGCTATTACAAATAGTAATGGGGATTGCGAATGTCCCTGGAATATACCTCTCTGGATTTTCGACTCAGTTAAGCTTTTTCCTTCTGCTATTAGTTCAACTCGCCAGTTTTTTATGGTCATTTCGATAAACTTTATGACTTCGCCGGATATCTCGAACATTTTGAGATAGTCTATGCGGGACCATATCATATGCTTTTTTGTAGTCAATCTACACCATAGCTTGGTTTTTTCGTTTCGTTTTCCTGTCCTTGAGGATATGTTGGTCAATGTATAGTGGCTCCCCTGTTGCCCTGGTCCACTTGCGGCATCCTTTCTTATATTTACCAACCCCTCCGCTTGGGCAGGATATGACACAAGGTCAATCTTTAGCGGAGTTTAACAGGTTTGAATTCAGATTTTTCCTTCTCCTAGACTAGTTGCCTCATCTAGGCTGAAGATCAGTCTGCCCTACTATTTATCCATCCTTGCGGCATCCTTTCTGTTCCTCGAGGGACACTCCACGGCTTATTAATGAATCGTAAATCTCCTCTCTAATTTGGGCTGTTAGTAGTTTCCACGTCATCGGTAGGCACGTTGTGGGCTTGAAGTTGCAGTTCCTTTTGGGGGTCTTTTTGGATCAGTGAATTCTTTCCTTTTGTCGTCCATTCGGGTATGTCTGTTTCTTGTAAACGTCTATTCATTTTGATAGCCAGTCTGTCGTGGTTGGAAATGAATTTTTAAACCAGTATCTATGTATGCCAATTATGTCCCGGCGTTTTCCAATTTGGTACTTTTTTGAGTGTTGCTATGAGTGAATCGATATGTATTTTCGTCTTCTCTTCTTTGAATCCTTCTAACTCTTTTCCAATGTTGTTTATCCATCGGCTTTTCTATTATGTTCTCTTGGTTGCCATATTTTGCTCCAAAATTGTTTTGTTTCTTTGTCGCCCAGTTATTGGTATGTCTTCATTCCATCTCCCCTTACTTACTGATAGAATATTTTCGTTGTGTTAGAATATCCTATTTCGTCTGTTTTATTTTACCCTGTCTTGATATCTTTTTAGTCTTCCTTCTTTCGCCAGTAGCTTCGCGTTTATTTCCTTGTATTGTCTGTTTTACTTGTGTTTGTTTTTTTATTCTTTGTCCCAACATGCTCCAACGTTCTTCTGTCTTATCATTTTTACTTATTATTATTATTATTATTATTATTATTATTATTATTATTTGAACTTTTTATCCAGCTCATATCGACTAACAATAAAATTTATTTGGTTTACATTATATTTTGAAAGACAAAATTTACACAGTATTTAGAGTGAATGTAACAAAAATTAGTTCTTACAAAGAGAAATAAATTTATAAACAAGCACACATTATGATATTTTTTACTAATTTAATTTCTATTCATCCACAAATAAATTAATTATATATTTACGTCATTTTTTCTTAATCTCAATGGAATCCATGATGAGAGAGGTTAAATTTTTTACATGTTTTCAGTTTCAAAATCAAAACTTTTACAAAATACCAAAAATTTGTTACAAATAGAATATTGAATCATATTTGAAAAAAAAAACTCTCACACCAACAAATACTGAGAATACTGAAACTTACTTAACAAGTGAAGATCCGAATCCTTCCCGTTAGATCGGGATTTTTCATTAATAATAATTCAATCTTAATTTTATTCATTAAAAACCATACGGATAAAAGTCATTGTATTTTAATTTGAATTTTACAGTATTTTTCTTTCTTTTATAAATTTTTATTTATATTTTATTATTTATTAATCGGCAGATTAAACAAAGCTCCGTAGATTCCAATAACTAATCTAATACTGGGCATTTCATTGTGGTGTTTTGGTTAACGAGCTAGTCTTGCTGACCAATCTGCGGTGAGTTAAGTCTTAAGTTGAGTTTCTGTTTCAAATCTACGGGGAACATTTTTTTTTAATGTTTAAGGTTAAAATCAGGGGTAACATCATAAACTAGTGATTGCAAATAGATAAGTTATTAAAAAGGTTGGCAACAAGACGTGTTGACAAAGTTCAAACCCTCTTCTAGTGGGCTACATGTAATTAAATATGCTTTATCTTGTCACCTCGACGTGAAAAAAATTGCTGAAATCATCAGACGACCAAGCTTATATATATATATATATATATACCCAAGTAGGTGGATTGTCTCCCTTATGCGACTCCACTCGATAAAGGCCATGTATGAGATTTAATTGGTCGATGCACTTTTCAAACCAACTAACCAATGGTCCGCATACGTTGGCGCCATGTAAAAGATAAGTCGAGATCACTTTTTAGACCGAACCCAAGAACTAACGGGCATTGAAATAGTCTTTACTACAATTCCCGCAGTGAACAGGAGAACATAATCATATACAACAACGACTCAAGGACTTCAGTTAAGTAGACTGTTATATGTTATTCGTGTATAACATTATATAGCTGCATGTAGCCTAATTCAGCACAATCTCAGTAGCCATGAGATCGACTCATGGAGCAGGGTTTTTCAATCCAGCCGGGTTTTTCGATCCAGCCTCTTTTCTAATAGAGGACACTAACGAAACAAACTGTAGTATGGACTGAGAGTGAAAGCTCCGAGAAGAGCTGGTTCCTATACGAAAAAAGACATATCCATGAATCTACCTCGTGCATTGTATCAATTATCCATTTCCACGGTCCTCGTAACTTAACAAAGGGAATAAAACAAAACAAGGTCCAACATTTGAAGTTTGTAGTTTTATGTTTCCTCCCCACCCCCAAGAAAACGATCACTATCACTGAAGTTAAGCAGCGTCGTGGCTGATCAATACTTTAACTAGTGGCGGTTCATTTTACTTGTTCCACCATATTTTAACACAGAAACCACTTTTCATTACTTGTTTCTTTCTCTCTGCGAGAATACGAATCGAGCCATGCATCTCCGGTCGCAAGATCATCTGACCTCTCGTTCTGTTGGCTTTCTCAGCAACTCTAGTCGAAATGCATGAGTCTAAGACAGTCCACAGAGGAAGTACAAAGCAAAAACAAAAAAAATTAAAATATTGTTTAAAGAGAAGACGTTTGTGTGACGAAAATGATGGTTTGTTGTGTCCTCACTTTTGGCTATGTAGTTCTCGTAACAAAAAACTAAAAGTCACTGCTAGATTTTCTGGTCACTGTATCTGTTCTTATCTTCTCTGTGTACCCTCTGTATCTATCTCTTACCCCTTCTTGTAGCAGACTGACTGTTCTTCTGTCCTCTGATTGACCTTTTGCACCTGTGTACCCTCTATATCTGTCTCTTACCTCTACTTGTAGCAGACTGAGTGTTATTCTGTCCTGTGGTTGACCCTTTGCGTCCGTATACCATCTGTATCTGTCTTTTACCTCTTCTCGTAGCAGATTGACTATTCTGTCCTCTGGTTGACCCTTTGCATCTGTGTACCCTCTGTATCTTTTTCTTACCCCTTCTTGTAGCAGACTGACTGTTCTTCAGTCCTGTGATTGACTCTTTGCATCTGTGTCACCTCCGTATCTGTCTCTTACCCCTTCTTGTAGCAGACTGACTGTTCGTCTGTCTCTGGTTGACACTTTGCATCTGTGAACCCTCTGTATCTATGTCTTACCCCTTCTTGTAGCAAACAGACTGTTCTTCTGTCCTCTGGTTGACCCTGTGCATCTGTGTACCCTCTGTATCAGTCTCTTACCCTTGCTTGTAGCAGACTGACTATTTTGTCCTCTGGTTGATCCTTTCTCCTTTTCGTAGCAAACTGACTTTCCTTCTGTCCTCTGATTTACCCTTTGCGTTTGTGTACCTTCTATATCAGTCTCTTACCCTTTCTTGTAGCAGACTGACTATTTTGTCCTCTGGTTGATCCTTTGCATCTGGTTACCCTCGGTAATTATCTCTTACTCCTTCTTATAGCAGACTGACTGTTCTTCTATCCTCTGATTGACCCTTTGCCTCTGTGTACCCTCTATATCTGTCTCTTATCCCTTTCTTGTAGCAGACTGACAGTTATTCTGTCCTCTGGTTGACCCTTTGCATCTGTGTATACTCAGTATCTATCACTTACTCCTTCTTGTAGTAAACTGACTGTTCTTCAGTCCTCTGATTGACACTTTGGATCTGTGTACCCTCTGTATCTATGTCTTACCCCTTCTTGTAACAGACTATCTGTTTTTCTGTCTTCTGATTGACCCTTTACATCTGTGTACCTTCTGTATCTATCTCTTACCCCTTCTTATATCAGACTGACTGTTCTTCTCTCCTCTGGTTGACCCTTTGCATCTGTGTACCCTCTGTATCTGTCTCTTACCCCTTCTTGTAGCAGACTGACTGATCTTCTGTTAATTATGAGAAGACTCTGTGAAGCTGGCTTTTTTTGGCAGAATTCTTCTCAAGTAACCACTGCTGAGTAAGCAAAATAATGACAAAAGGCTTCAGTGGGCCAGGGCGCACAAAGACTGGACACTAGAACTTTGGAATAAAGTCCTTTGGACTGAAGAATCAAAGTTCGAAATCTTTTCATCAATTAGGAGGGTCTCTCTCTCTCTCTCTATATATATATATATATATATATATATTACATGGTAGTGTCTGTGACACTGGGTTTTATGCTTTACTCATTCGTCCGACATAATGTGGAACAAATAGTGCTTTTCCACATTATTGCATGATGAGCACCCACCAGTATTGTCAGAGACAATTATGATCATAATTGTTACATTTATACTTACTCCTTGAGGGTTTTTCACATCAGTTTTAGCTATTGGTTTTTCACTTGATTTAGACTGACAACAAGTCTCCTCAAGTCTTCAGGACTCTTCTCAGTATTCTGGCCCTTCTCAATAATGCTGTAGTTTGAGTGGTCTCCACTCGTCCTCCAAGCTCAATGTTCTCCAGTCCCTTTAATAATCTTTCGATGACTGTACCAAAAGCACCAATCACAATTGGTATAATTGTCACCTTCATGTTCCATAACTTTTTCAATTCCCTAGCAAGCTCGAGGTACTTACCCTTCTTTTCACTTTCTTTCAGTTTTACTCTGTGATCAGCCGGCACAGAAAAGTCCACAATTTTGCAAGTTCTCTTCTTTTTGTTGATTATTACAAGGTATGGTCTACTGGCCGAGATTAGGTGATCCGTTTGTATCTCAAATTCCCATAAGAGTTTATGCATGTTATAATCTAGGTTAGATACTGAGTTGTGCATATACCATTTGTTCTTATGGTCAAGTTTAAATTTCTTGCACATCGTCCAGTGGATCACTTTGCTCAACCAGTCGTGTCTAGTCTGATACCCCTTCAGTGCTAATTTGCTGCATTCACTTATTATGTGATTGATGGTTTCGTCTCAAGCACCACATAACCTACGTTTGCTATTTTGTTGCGTCTTATCTATTTTCGCTTTGATATGATTGGTTCTTATGGTGTTGTTTTGTGCTGCTATTAGGAGAGATTCTGTTTCTCTCTTAAAATTTTCCTTTTCTTGGCCACGTCCAGGTTTTCTCGCGTGAGATGTTGCTTATTAGTCGTTTAAAACTCCAATAGAGTTGTTTTTATTTTTATTTTTGTTTCCTAGTTATTGCCATTCTGTTGTCCATCGTGTTGTGAGTATTGTTTCTGATGGCTGTAATCAGTCTTCCTTCATGCTTTTCTATGTAGTCCTCGAGTCGTTGTATCGATGCGTCAACGCTGTCTTCAATGCTGGTAAGTCATCTTCCTCCTTCCTTTCTTGATACGAGGATCATTAAATAAAATTTCCAGACTTTTTTCGTGTGGGCACTTTTATTGATAGTACAGACATGAAACTCTAGTCCCCTTCAAAGTAATCTCCTCCGGATGCAATGCACTTGTTGTACCGTTCCAACAACTTCAGGATGGCCCCAGAGTAATCCTCTTGTGTGAGCGTGTCAATGACCTTCGTCACAGCCTCCTTCATCTCCTCGATTATCTCATAACGACAGCCTCTGATCTTAGGGAATAACCAAAAGTTACAGTGAGCAACGTCTGGACTATAGGGACGGTGAGGAACTGTCTTAATGCCCATCTTGGTCAAATAGTCTGTGACAAGGATGGAGTTGTGGACTGGTGCATTGTCCTGGTGGAAATGCCACTGACCCGTTTTGAAGAGTGCTGGCCTCTTCCGACG
>OY757925.1:28229646-28259646 GCA_963585895.1 Sepioteuthis lessoniana | reverse complement strand
ATTTTTGTAGAAGGATGTTTAAAGCTGCCACTGCCTATTCCTATCCATCCAACAAAATAACTGGGGGTTTGTTGTGACACATTATTCCCTTTATTTTACATACATATATATATATATATATATATATATATATATATATGAGAGAGAGAGAGAGATTCGTTTATTCAACTAATTTATGCTTCGTAAGCTTAGTGTTCGTTTTTTCTTTCTTTGATTTTTTAATTCTACCACACTTAATTTCTGCATTATTCATTCTATCTTTGTGTCTATTTCGTTCTTTCATTCATCCATTCATTCAGTCTAGTTTTCTTTTTCTCTTTCTTTCATTTATTCATTCATCCTTTCTTCCATTAATTTCCTCCTTTCTTCTAACTTTCCTACATTTGTTTATTTCATTCAAATCTTTTTTAATTGTCCTCGTTTTTTTTGTTTTAATCTTTTGGGAGGGGTGTTGTTTTTCAATTAATTAACATTTATTAGTAGTTATTATGAAAAACCTATTTTTTCAAAATTATACTTGTAAAAATATTTTTTTTAATTTTCGTACCTTAAATTTTTTATCGTGAAAATTTGATTTAAAAGAAAAAAAATCCATTTTGTATTAAAAAGAAAAAAATAATCGTTTTAAATTTTAACAAAAAAAATGATAAAAAAAGCTAAATTGAAACCCCCTATAAACAGGGCACTTTACTTCAATCAATTCGGGTCGTAGTGATCCCGTTAACCGCTCCCACGTACTACCGATTTTCCCATAGGTGCAAACATGGCGATGAACTTAAAGAGATTGAAAAGAGTTATCATCTTCTCTCTGCTACTGATCAGCACGTGGACATTATACAACATTTTCTTGGCGTCACCACCGGAGTTCATGATCGGAGATACCGAAGGTGAATGCCATTTACCTGACATCGACCCCTTCGACAAATCGATTTCTAAATACGTCTTCCATATTAAACCCCTTAAATGCACCGTTAAAACCGACCTGACCTTTATCGACCGAAATGGATTAGTGCAGATTAATGCTACGGCTTGTCTCGAGTCTGGGTTCGATCCTAACACTATGAACTGCAGTTACGAGAGCGTCTACCGAATTAAGGATGATAACACTGTGGCTTTCAAACCAAGTATACCCTTATCTATACCCGGGGATGTACCCGATGATTTTTTTTTAATCACCTGCCGAGATGCCAAAGGACGAGCATATACAAACCTTCACGCACACATATCCGAAAAAACATTCTCCAAGACGCTGCGTCAGCTCCCCATGGAGCAATGCAACCCACATCCGTACAACCTACTCGTTTTTGGCCTTGATTCTATCTCCAGACTCAACGGCATCCGTAAACTGCAAAAGACTTATGCCTACTTGACAAAAACTCTTGGCGCTTACGATTTTCGCGGTTATACCAAAGTTGGTGCCAACACTTTCCCAAACGTGGTGCCAATTTTAACCGGCAAATATCCCCACCAATTGAAAAAGACACCCCCCTATAAAGATTTTTACGACAGTTACCCGCTAATCTGGAAGAATTTTTCCCGTTGTGGGTACGTCTCTATGTTTGCTGAAGACGCTCCTCATATGGCCACTTTTAATTACCTGGACAATGGTTTTCACGACCAGCCGACTGACCATTATATGCGACCATTTTGGTTATCCTTCAAAAACATCCATCCTATTAAAGATCTACTGTCGCCTATTTGGTTGGCACTTGAAAGCCAAAAAGTCTCCGTGGGGAAGACCTTTGATCTTTGCGTTGGAGGGAGTACCAAACATCAGGTTGTCATAAATTACTTTTTGAGTTTTGTACGACGTTACTACGGGAAATATCCTATGTTTGCTTTCTCCTGGCTTACAGAAATCGGACATGAATACCTAAACACAGTAGAAGCTGGGGACGAGGATTTCTATCGGATGCTGGAGACTCTTAACACTGAAGGATATCTTAGCAATACTTTTCTTTTCTTCATGAGTGACCACGGTCACCGTTTCGACTGGTTCCGGCAGACTTTGATTGGTCGGATCGAGGACAAAATGCCGTTGGTGCTGCTAAAAATACCCGACAGTTTAAAAAAAAATTACCCGAGTATAGCATCGAACCTTCATGCCAACACCCTGCGACTCGTGTCACCGTTCGACACTCACGAGACTATCAAGGATGTCTTCAACGGAAACTTCTTTTCTCGAGAAGAGGAATCCAAGCAACCACGTCCGACAAGCGAGACCGCGGTCAACACGCTAAAGGCCTACAGTTTCTTTAGCCGCATTCCAAAAAGACGGACGTGCGCGCAGGCCGGTATACCGGAAGAGTACTGCGCATGTTACAAATCTGCAATGGTGAACCTCGGGGAAAAGGTCACTTCCTCTATTGCTAAATTCGTGTTGCAAAATACGATCGCCCTGACAGACCTGTGGCGAGAGAAATGCGCCAAATATGAACTGATGTCAGTAAAATATGTACAGAAAAGGGAGCCTATGGGACGGCTGAGACTTAAAACACAGCCAGCTTTTTGGGGCTTTCGCTGGACGCCTGAAGAACCGGTAAGTTTGTATATTATAGCCATAGAGGTCAACCCTGGTCAGGCTGTGTTTGAGACGACCGTCAGTGTACGATCCAACGATAATATGGAAATTCTTGGTGAAATTAGTCGAATTAATCGTTACGGAAACCAATCTCACTGCATGACCAAGAAAGAAATGCGGCCATATTGTTTTTGTTTATGACAAAATGTATTATTTAGATGGCTTTTTCCTTCCCCTCTAAGTGGTCATGTTTTGCTTCGGTTAATATGTCATATTGAAGAAGAGTACTTTTTTTTCATAGTAAAAAAAAGACATTTTTAAAGACTTATCAGTTTCTCTAAGCTTATTATTTAATAATATTAATGTTTCACTTCATACATACACACATACACACTCGCATATATACACATATGTATGTATGTGTGTGTATGTGTGCGCGCGCATGCTTTTATGTAAGTATAGGTTTATTTAAATATCATTGAGTTTTATTCAAAATCTTGTCAAATGTATATATCGTTTTGAAAATCAGATGGGTGTTTCGCTATTGGTCTAGCATTATCAGAATGAAAGTGTGTTGATTATCAAACGCGAAACATGTCAGTCTTATTTTCCAAACAATCTTTTTCATAATGTCAGAATTCATTACAAACCTTACTCATATATAAAATATATTAATACACATACATATTATTCATACGTATACTTATATATACATATGTATATATATATATATATGATCATACGTACCTTTTAAATATTTATATTTATACGTAATACTCACATATATGTGTGTATACACACTCACACACAAATATATACGCACCTTTATTTATATGTACACATGAATAAATGTGTGACTGAGTGTGTGTGTGTGTATACACACACATCTATTCATTTATATGTATATATATATATACACACACACACATTTCTTTATATATACAAAAACTGACGGAAAATAAATTTTCAAAACCATATCTGTTAAATTCATACAGCATTAAACTTATAAGTAATATAACAATAAAGTATCTTTATATACAGATCAACATGTGCACTGGTTCCAAAATACGGAATGTATCAACATTATTCTGTATTCAGACAACGTATAAATCCAATAAATATCTTCATTAAGTATCAACACAGACCTATACACTTGGATACATACGATTGTACACCTAATAAATAGAATCCCTTTTGTATATTATCCCATGCCAAAACCTTTGTAAATTTGAACGGAATATATCTGCTACTCACTAGGATTAACCAACTAAATTAAAATATGCATTGTTATTTTAGGCGTTATAATTTTATTTTCCGTCAGTGTGATATATCTGTATATATATATATATATATATATATATATATATATATATATATATATATATGTGTGTGTGTGTGTATGTATATAATGAAAGGGGCGGTACGGACGCTGTCATGGTTGCGTATTTATCAATCCAGATATAAACCAGGTTGGGACACTAATTTTTTTTTTATCAAGACGGGCAAAACCTTGGCATTTGGAAAATTGATGCAACACAGTCTTCCTTGTCCTTTTTAATCTGGCTGTGTATGTGTGTGCATGTGCATGTGTTAGAACGGTGCATGCGCAGATCATTTTACCAACCAACGGCGGGAAAAATGTTAAAACCATTTTTATATTTTGGCAATAATCCTAATATCATTAATATCCTTACCGTTGTTGTTTTGATCCCTATGTTTTGCCAGAAACTTAATGTAATGATAGAAGCAACAACGATATTGATCCAACTTTTTTTTAATTCACATAACCATGACCTTTAAATGATTTTTCAAACAAGAATAAATGCTGGCATTTTTTTATTATACGAATTTTTTTAAAATTTCTTAAACATTTACAGTATAATAAATTCTCTTTCTAAAGTTTAAGTTTTTAAGAAAACTTTGTTGCTTTTTAATCAGAGATAATCATTTGATCTAGAGTAGCGAAAAGCAAAGGGGTCGAGCAATTAGGCAGTGTCCGGAGCGGGGGTGAGGTCACCAAGCACCAAGAGTACCTAATAGCGAAAGTGAAAACTTTCAAGATTTTAGCTATAACAACATCGACTATATTCAAAATTAATCTGTTTTAGCTATAATACTGTTGTTGTTTTTTTTTTAACTCTACATCTATGGATAAATAGTAGGATAGACTGAGAACTTCAGCCTTCTCATGGCAGCTGGTCTAGAAGAAGGAAACTTCTAAATTCATATCATGTGTAGATTGACCTTGTGTTGCATCCTGCTTTTATCGAGGGAGGTTGATACACACAAACCTAAACTGTTTATTAACATGGTTCGTTAGATATGTTCGTGATGTAGTATTAAAAATAAGCACACACACACACACACTATGTGTGAACGTGTTCAAATTTATTCAGGAGAAAAATTTATTTTTAGTTGAATTATTTGCCTACATTGAACGGTTCGTTTTTGGCTTTTTTTTTACATCAATGTTTACGTTTAACGTTTGCAAATATTTCAGCTATAAATAAATTCATCCTAAAATACACGGAAGTGTCCTCGTGGTGTAAAGGTTAAAGCTGGACTGCGGAATAGTAGTAAGCGAGTTCGAACTCCAGTCGCACTATTACGTTCACTTTTGGATAAGGTATGAACCCCCTTATCCTCCCAGCTATGAGTTAAATAGTATCACTACTGTTCTTCAAGAAGGATTGCTTTGGCATGACATTAAACAAAGAAACCAAGCCTAGAATACACACCATCAAAAACCAAAATAGATATCAGAAAAAGAAACATAATCTGGTTCAACTCACCCTATAGCAAAAACTAATATTTGCAAAGATTTTGTAAAACTGATAGAAAAACACTTCCCAAACACAGCGCCTTGGTCAAAATTTTCAACAAAACAACATTAAAATTACTTACAGCTGCACGAAAATTATGACTCAAATTATAAAAACCACAACAAAAAATAGAAAACAACTACAACAAAACAGAATCTAACAACTTGTGCAATTGTAGGGACAAATCAACAGGCCCCCTAAAAGGAAACTGCCTAAAAAATGTGGTATACAAGGCCACGGTAAGGACAAACAACTCAACAAAATACTACATAGGCGCAACGGAGGGAACCTTCAAACAAAGAATATACGCCCACGTTCTCAGATAAAAAGTACTCGAACAATACAACTCTATCAGTATATATATATATATATATATATATATATATATATATATATATATATATATATATATATATATATGAAAATGTATGATTTTGTTTGTAAAAATATTTGCCGGCGCTAAATATTTCGGTTTTTAGACCTTCATCAGAGTGTTTAACATTGGTAAATTTTTCTATAATAAAGATACATTGGAGTCACTGTATTTTTTTGTCTCTATAGATTTTCATACTTTATGGTTTATTTCCTGTTTTTCCAAAATATATATTTAGTTAAAGAAATTGTTAAAAACGTTTTTTCAGTAACCAAAAAAATTGCTCAATACCGGTAAGCAGAACAGAATAAAACCTAAAATGAATGAATGTTTATCCATCTGATAATTGTATTTAAAAAAAAAAAAAAAAGAAAACACACTCACTCACACATATATATAAATGTTCTATCATTGATATTGTGTAGTATCTAAGAATACTGCAACATTTGGCCCTCCATTAACTCACAAAGTGAGCTCGTAAGAACCTCTTACATAATGAGTATGTAATGCTTGTTTTTTTGTTGTTTTTTTTTACGGGGGAGGGGGAGATAAGGATGTATGATTAAGACTATACACATATGAATGGAATGAGTGATAGAATGGGTTAAGGGGCCAATAATTTTTTTTATATAGGGACCTGGATCACTGTCAGTCCGCCCCAACTATATAGGTATAGTATTCTAATCATGAGGATTACAAACAATTTCTTGGTCAAATTTACATCCAGCATTTTCTTATTTTAGTCTTGTTTGTTTTTGGTTGTTGTTTTTTTTTTTTTGTTTTGTTTTATGTGAACAACTATTTTAGTGAAAAAATAACTTCTCTTAGACTTAAAAGTCTTTTTCTTCAATATGATCATTGTTGAATATTAACCTGTTATTATTTGTATGTCTGCCCCACTCTCATTGCTTCTCCAATCAAAAAAAAAGGAAAAATATTGATGATGATGATGATGATACTGTTCCAGTCTGTTTTAAACAAAAAATGTAAAGACGATATCGAGACCTTTCTTTCAAAATTTTATTCCGATGATATTTTGGTAGTTGTACAGAATAGCCCACCCATGAAAATGTACGTTACTTTTGTGTACAGAATAGCCCACCCATGAAAATGTACGTTACTTTTGTTTTATTGTCGAAAAAATCATCCAGAAATGTAATTGTTGCATTCACCATCCACATGAGAGTAAATTTCAGTCATTTGCTTCATTTTTTTTTTTTTTTTTTTTTCTCACTGAACAGTTAATTACCAAAATTATGTCTTCCATTAGCTACAGTTTGGCCATCGACCATATTCCTTTTAGTCTTTCCTTCTCCAACTATTAAGAAGGAGCCAAGTTATATTTGATGACCAATTTGCAATTTTGGATTTAACGGTAACTGTTCAGTAAAAAAAAAAAAACTGAATAAAATAAAAAATAAAAATAAGGCTGAAATTTATTTTTACCTGAATAGTGAATTTATTACCGCTCTCCCGCTCTCTCTCTCTCTCTCTCTCTTATATATATATATATATATATATATATATATATATATATATATATATATATATATATATATATATATATATATAGTGCGCTAAAACGATTACAGCCATGTAGGCCTGGGCTGTAGAATACGCCGACGGCAGATGGATAAGACCCCCTCTCTTCAACGTGCGTCCCGGGTATCACATTAATCCAATAGATGGTGAGGCTCCAGTCCATGAGTTTTGGGGGATTTTGAGTACCCCTTCATTTCTGAGGTGGTGTCCTCGTGGTGTAATGGTTAAAGTAATGGACTGCAGAATTGTAGTGAGCTACAATACAAATACCCTTGGGAAAGATATGAAACCCCTTATCTTCCCAGCTATGGGTTAAATAATACCACTTCTGTTCTTCTAGAAGGGTGGCTTTGGCATTAAATAACCTTCAAAGATTGACATGCCATTAAACAAAGAAACCGAAACCTTCATTTTCATTACTCCCAGGTCCACTCGGTCTCGGAGTGGTAGTACCTGTGACGGTCCTGTCTATGGGTCAAATAGAACAATTTAATCATTTACTAAACGTCGAACTATTTACCGGTCTTTCACTGGAGATTGAGTGACAGTAAGTGTCCTCAACTATCAAGGACTCTTCTCAGTATTCTAGCCGATTTCAATAATGCAGTACTTTGGATGGTCTCCACTCGTCCTCTTATTTCCAAGTCCTTTCCTTTAATAATCTTTCGGTGACTGTACCAAGAGCACCAATTACAATTGGTATAAACGTCACTTTCATGTTCCACATTTTAGCAAAGTCTAGATATTTATCCTTTTTACTTCCTTTCAATTTTACTCTGTGGTCAGCCGGGACAGCAAAGTCCATAATTTTGCAAGATCTCTTTTTCTTTTTTGTTGTTGTTGTTGATTATTATAAGATCTGGTCGTCTGCCCGAGATTAGGTGATCCGTTTGTTTGTCAAAATCCCAGAGAAGTTTGTGTGTCATTCTCCAGGAGAGATTATTATCATTATTATTATTGTTGTTGTTGTTGTTAAATGAAACGATAAAGTAGTGTGCAAGTTGTTTATTTTCGATAGGAATACTAAATAAACAGAATTAATCATATTAAATAATAATACTTGAAACTATTTAACTGTGTGCAAATAAATAAGCTCTAAACCATTTCAAAACAAAATTTCCTAAAAACTATTCACTTACATATTATATATATATATATATATATATATATATAGAGAGAGAGAGAGAGAGAGAGAAATGATAACTAGGTAATCCAAGCAGAAGGAGGGATTTATTGCGAAACAATGTCGACACTATAGCGTTTTAGTTCTAATGAGCCATCATCAGGTTCATCTGTGAGAGATGATATTAAATCATGATGATGTTAAATCAACGATGGATACCTAAAGAATTATACAAAAAAACTCGGAAAAAAAACTATATATCAGAAAAGTTAGCCATTCCCTCAAAATCACATGACAATTTTAAAACAGACGCTGGTTTACTGATTAAACGGCGAACTTTTCCTGATATATAGGTTTTCCCTAATTTTTTTTCTTGCATAATTTTTTAAACATCAATCGTTGATTTAACATCACTAATATCATCCCTCATAGTCTTGATAATGGTTCATAAGAACCGAAACGCTATAGTGTTGACTTTGTTTCTCAATAAATCTCTCCTTCAGCTTGGATTATCTTGTTATCAATTTTTTCTCTATATTGTCGGATTTTACTCCATTATTTACTGATATATATATATATATATATGTGTGTGTGTGTGTGTGTGTGTGTATGTGTGTGTGTGTGTGTGTGTGTATTTATTCAGTTAAGGTGAATCCTGATTTATATATCTGGATTCATCTTAAGTAACCATCAAAGATTGATATGCTATTCAACCAAATAACCTTAAAACGATTAAATTAAATTTTCATTTGTGGGCTATTCTGTACAAACACCAACATTTTTGTTTATTTTCTTGTATTTCTTGTCAGATTTTTTAACGAATGAGGATTCGTTTTACAGCAATTTTAGCTTTTTCACCCGGTTGTTTGAATTTTACGAAATTCCTTTTTTTATTTCTTTAATTTTTTTATTTTTTGCAAAGAACACTCATTTTGTTTATTTTTTTATTAAACAAATTCATCAAAAACGCGTAAATACACATCAAATGTTACTTTTTATATATATTCTATTATACAATCTTCTCTAAAGCCCAATGGGGGAGGAGTCCCTGTGGTGTAGTGGCTAACGTACTGGACTGTGACATCTTACGAATCGAGTTCAAACTCTAGTCGCGCTATTATGTTCACTTTCGGACTAATACACTTGGGAAAGGCATGAACTCCATGATCCCCCCCCCCGGATATGGGTTAAATAGTCCCACTACTGTCCTTCTGCAAGGATGGCTTTGGCATTTAATAACCCACAAAGGTTGATAGATTATTAAACAAAGTAACCAAATCAACCAAAACCCAATGAAATCTGTCTATTCATATTTTACTTATTTGTCTACGTATATTATTCATTATATGTATATAAGTAAAATGAACCCAATACTGAATTCAAAAAAGTATTCTTTTGAGGATCATATTGATCTTTAAGTTAACATTTCGGGATCTTACTCGATTCCATTCTCTGAGGAGGGAATGTTTTCTTTGTAAATACTGTGAGCAGAATTGTTCTTATAATTCCCCTCTCTCTCTCCCTTCCCCTCTCTCTCTCTCTCTCTCTCTCTCACCCCTTCCACTTTTTATTCATCCATCTCTCTCTATATCACTCTCTCTCTATATATATATATATACCACTTTCCCACTTCCCTTCACTCTGTCTACTTCTCTCTCACACTCACACCTTTTTTCTTTCTTTCACTTTCCCTCTCTCTTTGTGTGAATCTTTCTCTCATACTCCTACGTTCTCTCTCTCTCATGCTCCTACTCTCTCTCTCTCTCTCTCTCTCTCTCTCTCTCTCTCTCTCTTCTTAATTCACCCACCCACTGACTCACTCCGTAGGATGAGTTTATCGTTTTCATTTAAGTATGTTGGAATAGCGATTAAATTTCTTTTTTTTAATTGTATGTAAGAAAGACAAAAAGCATAAATGGAGATAGCGTACATCTGTGGTGGCCTCAAGTACAAAGGAAAATATACAAATGAAGAAACAAGGTTATATATATATATATATATATACCTGAAATAATTTTGTTTGTTTTTTGTTTTATAATTTTGTTTTTTGTTTATTGTTTTTGTTTTGTTATCTTTTTCTTTAATAAACTGTAACTCGTTATGCCGAGACAAAAAAAAATTACGTTAAAAGTTGTAATATGTTTTTTTAAATTTGAATACATTTATACATTTTTCTAAATAAATGTTCTTTTCCAAAACACTTATCTTTTTCGTCGATTAATGTGTGATTTAAGGTATAACAGCATATATATATGAAAATAGGAAAAATAAAATAATACAAATTTGATGTATTTATTAGGATGGAAAGTCAATGTTAAACGTTTCGAGTTTTAGAACCTTCATCAGGTCTTTAAGATCATGAAAAATGTAGTTTAGACATATATGTATAAATCCTCGTACATTTTCTTTACTCCTGTTATTTCAACAAACATCTATCAATGTCTTAACAACATTTTTCATGATCTTAAAGTCTTGATGAAGGTTATTAAAACCGAAACGGTTAATGTTGACTTTCCATCATAATAAATTCATCAAATTTGGATTATTTTGTTTTCTCTTCTTTCTTCATACAATCGGAATTATCTTCATATTTACTTAATGGTTGGTACAATTACATATTAATTTCATACACCAAATGTTACATCTATTATGGTGCAGAAGGCGGATATATTTATTCATGAATTTAACATTCATAATTTTTTATATATATATATATATATATATATAGTTTAATACCGGACATTGGCCTAGCGGTTAGAGTGTTCGCCAATGGCCCGGGAGACCTGGGTTCAATCCCAGGTCGAGTCATACCAAAGACTCAAAAAATGGTACTTGATGCCTCCTTGCTTAACACTCAGCATTATAAGGTACGGATCAAGGGTAAAGTGAAGCAATCGAGGGAAGGAGTAGTGCCCTCCCCTACACCTTGGTGTAGTAGCTATCGAAAAGGGAGCCTTCAGGTCACCCTCGACTATGGTCGCCAACTTTACTTTATATATGGTTTGAATCAGAGTCAAGGTAACCTTTCGATAACTGTACTTTTATCATACAGAAACACCACCCTTATAAATAAATAGCTGTAGTTTCCTGATTGAACTATTTGATCCTGGCCGTTGACCTGTGGGTTCTTCCGCCCAGCATTAGGTGAAGCACGCCGTTGGGTTCATCCGCCTTACTTCACATCCACCATACTGCTTACCATGGCTTCTGAAGTTGTATGTTTGTGGGGAAATCCCCCTTTAAATTCGTCAAGTTTTAACTTAACGAATTTAAAGGGGGGTCCCTGCTTTTTTATTCTTTTTATTCTTCCCCCTCTTATAACTTCACAGTCGACCTAGTGCGTTCGATTTCTGTAATGGGAACTGCACACATCCAAGTCAGACGAACAAGACATGCAGAATACTGGAAAAGCAAGGACGATATCATAAGTGACGTACTCCCATGAACTCCTTCATTTTGACATGTCAATATTGGCCGACCAACAAGAATTTACCTTCAACAGCTCTGTACAGACACATAATGTAGTCTGGAAAACCTGCCGGGAGCGATGGATGATAGTGACACTTGATGATGATATAGATATATATAACACACTCACACACACACACAATTGGTGCAATACGACATTCTTCAACCTATTTTTACTTTTTTATCAGACTAAACTGAATCTAGTAAACTCTCTCTCTCTCTCTCTCTCTCTCTCTATATATATATATATATATATATATATATATATATATATATATATATATATATATATATATGTATATATATATGAAAATCTACAAAAATGAAAAATACAAGGTTTTCAAAGGATGGTTTTATTTATTGAATTACTTGTTAAGCTTTTCTGGTTTTAGACTTTCATCCGGGTGTGTGAGTTATAATATTATTTTTCAAAAAATCACAAGCCCTAAGGAAGGTCTAAAAATTGAAATGTTTAACATTGGCAAATAATTCAATAAATAAAATCCTCCTCTGAAGACCTGATTTTTTTTTTTAAATCTCTGTACGTTTTCATACTGTCAGATTTATTTTCAGTTTTTTACCGATATATATATATATATATATATATATATATATATATATATATATATATATATATATATATATATATATATATAATGGTGGAATTTTACGGTAGGATGATTATAGCCCTACAAAACGATTATAAATTTGATGAAATTAAACAATCCAAAAAAAAACTATTGGCTTTAAGGTTTCCCCTCCTCCCAAATCCTTTTTTTTTTTTTTTTCGTTTTGCACGTGTACTAGCAAAGTGAGAATGCCTTTATTGCTGGTAAAGTTTTATTTTGGTACCACATGACTCAGGGCTACAAGAAAATACTACTTTTAAAGTGAATTTTATTTTTGGGGTCACGGTGATGCAGTTCCCTCCGAGCCCATAACCTATATCGAGTTACTCAGATATTTACATCTTAAATGATATAAAAAAAAACTTTCAACACTTTGAAAAATGTTTCAATTTCCTCAACAATAAACGTAAAAGTAATATTGTTGGTTTACAATAAATGATCACATATACAGATCACTATGTGAACAGTTTTCAAAGTGAGGGGTGAATTGACAATACCGTACCTTGGTGTAAGCACGTACGGTAACCAGAATTATGAATCAAGATATTGGAATTTTATTTTCTCTCAGTGTATTTTTATGTGTTGAATATAGAATGTGATCAATGGAGAAGTGTATTATCATAGCAGTCTATACCCTCTTTTATTAGACGCGCTTAACGTAACGGTTATTGCAATGGGAAATGAAACCGGTGACTCAAGATCAAATTCTAGAGAGGTAGTTGACGCTTGACTTTGCGCTAATGCCCTTGGGAAAGGCATAAATCTGTGTTTTCCTCCAGTTATGGGTAAATACTAGGGTAGACTGAGTTCTTTAGGAACTCTGGAAGGAAAACACTGAATTTAAGCCATCCGTTCTCCGCTTAAAATAGACCTCATACCATACCCTGCTTGAGAAGGGTTTAAGTAAATATATACACGCTTTTGTATTGGCTGGTTTTATGGCATGTTAAACCTTGTTGGGTTATTCAATGCCGAAAGCATTTTTCGCAAGCAGCTATATTGAATCAAACACCAATTTCTATTTAATAATGATAATTATAATTTGAAAACAATCATAGCTTCAAGCAACAATTCTTAATACAAATAATTGGTATGCATTTACCAAAGTCTATTAGCGTGAAGTTAAACTCAAATGCCGTGTCCAGAATTTGAACTTGGGTCGCCAATTCCATGTGCTATGACGATAAAAGTTTGTACATACAGTTAGGTTTATTAATAATTTACAAGCAATTATATTCAAGTGGCGTAAATCGCGGCGTGCAAGTCGACCTGGCATTATAAGACGTCCTCAAGATTTTCAGCTCAAAATTCCCGATTAAACCTGAACCTGTTATATAGGTCAACCACCAAACATAAAATAGGCCTATACCTGTCGACCGCCAAACATAAAATAGGCCTGTACCTGTCAACCATCAAACATGAAATAGGCCTGTACCTATCGACCACCAAACATAAAATAGGCCTGTACCTGTCGACCACCAAACATAAAATAGGCCTGTACCTGTCAACCATCAAACATGAAATAGGCCTGTACCTATCGACCACCAAACATAAAATAGGCCTGTACCTGTCAACCACCAAACATGAAATAGGCCTGTACCTGTCGACCACCAAACATAAAATAGGCCTGTACCTGTTAACCACCAAACATAAAACAGGCCTGTACCTGTCGACCACCAAACATAAAATAGGCCTGTACCTGTCAACCATCAAACATGAAATAGGCCTGTACCTATCGACCACCAAACATAAAAGAGCCCACTGTGATGTTCTAGTTTCTGTTTATAGTCAGTGCATTAGCTGTTGGAAACGGCGTGTAATATAGCGTTAACGTAATACTTAATTTGTATTAGAGTTTTATTATTTTATATTAATCACTGTTAAATATCTTCACCGAACAGGAGTTTGAAATGTAAATGTTTGTGGCAGTTTTCTGGAGTTACGGTAAGAGGTCTATATCGATTGATAGGAGTAATGTTTCTCTGGTTGATTACTCTGTGTGTTAAAGGTTTGGTTTTAGCCCTGCAATATAAGTTTTGTGGGGATTTTTTCAGGCTCAGAAATTCGATTTGTACGCCGCAATTCACAATAACTCTTTCTATTTGTTCAGAAAAACTATTTGTTATACGGCTTCATTTACTTCTATATTATACAATTTTTTTCTGTAAGATTTTTTTGACGTATATGGATCAGAGTAGACTGGGATGTTATGGCAATGAAATGAGGAGGTTCTGCACATCTCCAGAGCTCCAGAGCATAAGCTTTATAACTGGATGCAAATAATTATAACAATCATAACAACGTTTTTTTTTTAAATTATTCAAGTTAGTAAAATGAACTTGTAACATATTGAATGTATGTTTTAGGATTGAAATATTTCGTTTTTAATTTGAATTTTAAATGGTCTATTTGGAATGTGTTGAAAAAAATTCTTATTGTTTTGTAATAGATATGTGTGTGTATTATATATATATATATATATATAACAATGTATTTTTTCGCAAGCAGTTATATTGAATCAAGCACCTATTTCTATTAATGATAATCATAAATTGAAAAAATTATAGCTTCCAGCAACAATTCTTAATACAAATAATTTTATCTAATCAAACTTCTTTAGAATTTTTTCACATCTTGTCGAATTTTTTTCAAATCTATTATTCCTCAATATATATATATATATAAAATATAAAAATATATATATATACATATATATGAAATATATATATATATATACATATATACATGAAATATATATATATATATATATGGGGGGGTAAAAAGGAAAGGAACGAAAAATATTCATGGGTATAGTTTTGATGATTTGTTAATTGTTTGTTTTGTTGGTATTAATACCAAAAAGTTTGAATATTAAAACATTTTATCAAAATTATTCTAAGTGTGAAAAATAAAATAATCATAACAGATAAATATTCATATCAGACGGAAGAAGTCATCATCAGAGCAAAAGAATGTTTCTTACGAAAGTGAAATAACACAGGTTAGTAATGTGTTTGAAATTGATTACGTGACGGGGTTGAATTTTTTGAAAGAGGGTAACCGCAATTTACGCTTTTAGAAACGAATTTTTTAACGGTTTATAATTTTAAATGCTTGTGGATTTTGAAATCTTTTAGCAATATTTTTGTTAGAGAGGGTGATATTTTGTTAAAACCTTGTCGTAATATTATGTCAAAATATAATGTAGAAGACGCTTCAATTATCCTGCGTTTATCTCTGTCATGGATGAAGACAAATATATTAGAGTTTTGCAAGTCAAATGTATGGTTGGTTAAGATATAATGAGAGACTAAGAAATGCGTTGTATTGCTTGTTTTAAAATCTTTTTTATATTCATAAATTATTTTGTTCATATTTCTACTAGTTTCACCCATGTATAATTGGATACAATCTAGCCAACGGATTTTATAATCCCAACAAACAATGCAACTGTAGGGATAAAGATTCATACCCCTACAAGGCAACTGCCTACATAAAAAAGTTGTGTACAAAGCCACAGTAAAAACTAACTACTCAGTCAAGCAGTAAATAGGTGCAACGGAGGGAATCCTAAAGCAAATGATATATGTCCACAAATTTTCCTTCTCCAACAGAAGTTACTCAACTAATGAGTCATTATCCACAAACATCTGGAATCTAAAGGACATGAACGTCTCACCTACTATCATCTGGGAAATACTAAAACTCGCACCCGCCTATAGCAAGACATAAAAAATGCCTTCTTTGTCTCCATTAGAAACTCGCAATCATCACTCATCTATCACAAAACACCCTACTAAACAAAAATTCTGAAATATCATCCAAATGCCGACATGAGAACAAACATCTAGACCCATACACATAATCCATCTCCACCATCACCATCCAACATACCAACACCACCTCCAAAACTACAAACCTCAACACTCCATCACATAAAATCCTATAAAATACCAGCTGGAAAATGAGTGCCATCTTCCTCCATTGAACCTTCATATCTATCTCCAAACACCCTCACTACCTGTTGATATAATATTTGTTATAATTTTATAATTGTTAGAAGTTCCTCTTAATATAGTATATTCATCATATTCATTACTTAGCATATAGTTGTAACATACCTAACTAGGTAGATTGCATTAGACATAAAGGACAGCATACAACCCAATAAATTGTAACATTACACAACATATCAACATCAATACATTATTTACAATATAGTAGAAACGTATGGCATGGAATGGGGTTTTGTATTATATTCATATATAATTTTGTTATATACTTCGATATTATCACTGCATGACGTATCATACCATCATAAATTACATTACGCATATGTAATATAACATTAACACAACATAGGCAACTAATACAAATTATTATAACGTTCATATTGCAATTTAACACGGAACATATAACCAATATATAAATGGTAGTATTGAATAGTAGTAGTAGTAGTAGTTCGAGGGTGATCCGAAGGCTCACTTTTCGATAGCTACTACACCGAGGTGTTGGGGAGGGTGCTTCTTCATTCCCTAGATTGCTCCACTTTACCCTTGATGCTTACCTTATATTACTGAATGTTAAGCAAGGAGGCATCAAGTACCAATTTTTTGAATCTTTGGTATGACTCGACCAAGGATTGAACCCGCGTCTCCCGGACCATTGGTAAACACTCTACTCATTAGGCCAATACCATAGTAAATTACACTATACCATGTCTCTTAACACTATGATATTCCCACCTCACCTATTATTCTTACGTTTTAAACCCAGCATCCATTTCGTCTATTATACTTGCATTTTAAATCAAAATTTCATTTTCTTCATAATGCAATGACGATGATAACTTTGTCCCTTAGCTAAAATCAACACTAAGCACAATAAAAAAAATTTATTTCGCCTAATCCCGAACGGTCTCTCGACTTCCGTCACCTTTTGCTGCACATCTCTACGCATATATTCATAAGAATCTCCCACAGAGCGCATTTATCACCACACACACACAAACACACTAACAATCACATATACGACCACACACAACAATACACAAATATAATCAACACTTACATAGAAAAATACTCCTACGCAATTCTAATGTAAAAGTTCTTTTGACTATATCTCGGTTTTTTGTTTTTTTTTTCGATTTCTCCAAAATCTTTCTCTTTCTCCTTAAAGACGTCGTGAAACCAGTGATCGTAGAAAAGCATCCATTCTACTAAATGCATTTAGAAAATAATATATATTCATTAATTATTATATTATTTTATAGCTCTGTTTGAGATATTGAGCACTTTCCAAATTATACCGCATTTAGTTACACCAGCAAGTAAGATAGTGACAACCATAAACTGTTGTAAGATAGATAGATAAATAAGATTTTATTTAAACTTAACAGATGAGTTCAGTTATATAATATAAACATATATAAAATATAATATTTATATATATATATATATATATATATATATATATATATATATATATAAGCATGTAAAATATATATATATATATTCATATACATTTATATATATATATATATATATATATATATATATATATATATAATACAAATATAAAAAGTATACAAACATATGAATTGTATATACATAGTTATGAATACCCAGATATATATATATATATATATATATACATATATATATATATATATATATATACATTATAGAAATATTCATATATATATGAAATAGGTATGTATATATGAAATATATATATATATATATATATATATATATATTTCATATGTATATTCCATATAAGTGTATACATATATATTTCATATATCATGTCCATATATATACATATATATGGTAGTAAATATTTATACATATATTTTTCATCAATATATATATGAAATATATATATAATTTTCATATACATATATATATTAGAAATGCGCAACACGTATATATATATATACACGTATATGTGTATATATGCATATTGTTTATATAAATACATATGCAATAAATATATAAAAATATGTACATACAAGAAATATAAATGTATATATCAAATATGCATATATATATAAAATATACATGTATATATAAAATGTTTAAATATATATATATATATATATATATATATATATATATATATATGAAATATTTACATAAATATATATGTAAATTATGCATATATATATATATATATATATATATATATATATGTATGTATGTATTGAATGTATACGTACATGTATATATACATATATCATATAAGAATATATCTTATATGTGTATATATATATATACATATATACATATGAAATATGTATGCATACATATGTGTGTTTCTTTTATATATGTGTGCGTTTATTTCTAAGCTTATTTAAAAATCATACTATATATATATATCATAACAAGAATATGTAACTGTTTATATATATATATATATATATATATATATATATATATATATATATATATATATATATATATATAAGCATGTATGTAATAAATATACATGATATATGTATTCATGTGTAGTTTATACATGAGATATGTTATATATATATATATATATATATATATATATATATATATATATATATATATATATTCGTACCAAATATATATCCAATGTATATATAAATGTAATTTATATGGTAATATAGTATACATATAATACGTATAGATATATGTAATTTATAAATTATATAATATATGTAATATATATGTAATATATACGTAAAAGTAATTTATATATACGTAACCTATTTATTTTTAATGTACATAGATATAATAAATACATCTAATATATATATATATATATATATATATATATATATATATATATATATATGCTCGTGTTTTAATATATTTTTATAAACCACTCAGGTTTAGAGTGTTTCTACTTTTAATAACAACAAAGGAGTGACACAACACTTCTGGTTATCCGTAACTGGAGCCTCACTATCAGATAGCATTTAGTATCATATTAGTATCCTTCGACCGGACTTGTCCCAGTAATTTTTTGCCTCAATTCCACATTGCTTATGTTTTTGAATGATAAATCAACTGCAAGTTTTGGTTGAATTTCTATAAACCACTGGCCAACCCACAAAGGAAAAAAAGGGACAAAAGCAAATTCTACAATGCACACGTTGTTGCCGCTTTTCTTCCCTCTTCTGATTCATCCTGGTTGGTGACTGTGTGTGGCACTTTTCTTTTCCGGACAACGTACACCGATATAGACACTAGACGTCGAAATTGGATGCTGATTCTGTTTGTCTGTGTTTTTGTTACCGGTAGGTCAACTGTCTCTGCTCTGAGCCGCAACTGGTCTCTCTCACACCTTGAGTAAACGGAGCCTTAACTTCCAGAAAAGAAAGCCACATTCCCAGCTTGGACTTCCTAGAACTGAAGAACCTTTAAAAATACCTTGTCTACGGCCCTAAAAATTTTAATTCATTATGAAAGTTTAAGAAATAACCTTTTCATTCTCGTCAAGAAATCCATCTCTTTCTATTTTGTTATCCATAAAAATCTTATATGTGAACTTCTTTGGTTATCCTTTTTCCCATCTGTGTACATACAAACATGTTCACACACACACTGATACAGATACACACGCCCCGACCTGCATATACGTACACATACACGCACGCACGCACGCAATCCCATGACTATATATATCCATATAGATATGAAGGTCCCCGTGGTGTAATGGTTATCTTCGTAGAAATGGACACGGCGACACGAGTTCAAATCCTGGATGAGGCTGATTGCATTTCACATTGCACTTGTACCATTGCGAAAGGTATACATCCAATTATTCTCCTTTCAGCTATTGAAGGAGAATAATATATTTGCTTCTTTATGTTTAATTAGGCATCGAGCCCAGTGGAATGAAAACTCTGAATTCAAAGTTAAACTCCGTTTAAAAATTGACCTTGTATCACACTCGGCCCGTGCAGAGGGGTTTGTAAATACTTATAGATATACTTACACTCACCCGTATATATACGCCTAGACGTGTACATGCACACATAAATACACATTTGTATCATTGCGTCTAAATGTATTCACCAAATAACAGTAGAACTTATAGAATAACATACTAAATTGTCCAAATCTTTCTCTTTCTATTTTATTATCTATTAAAATCTACCTCCCTAAATTTTTGACACTATTATAAACACACACACACTTCTATGTACATACATACATACACATACACTACTTGTACAGGCACATAACCGTACAGATACGCTTGCATATGATGCATAGGTGTGTGCTTCGCCTGTACTTATACATACACATATCGACACACTCGCACCTCCACGCATAGACATTATTGCGCCTAAATATGTACAGCCAGAGAGAGAAAAAGAAACAGTATCACAGATCTAGAATTAACTCAAAACATATCAACAGTATATGTCTGTTTTATGTACTCGTAGAAATTCCACTTAGTATATGTGTAATAACATGAATTCAAACCCCCCAAAAAAACACTTTGAGATATTTCTATTTGTTTTCAATTTGAAGGAATCAATAACAGCACATATTCTTCATAATCATTGTCATCATCACCAATATCAAATAATGCTGATAGCACGGATTGCATTGACTCTATCACGCCATCCATCCCTATCAGTCATCGCTTTTTCGATATTCGCACAGAGTTGACGAATGTAAATTTTTATTGGTCAGCCAACCCTAATGTGTCCATGGGTTGCAGTTCACTGAAGAACGTAGTGCCCATCATTTCTTGCTCGTCTTACCTGGGTGATTTGTAAGATGGGAGGTAAGTTACCATGCAGTTTTTTTGTAATTTGCTGTTTCCAGAATTTGTTCAAAACAGCACATACCATTCTTGTGTTGTAGCTTTTTCTCCAAACATTTCGTTAAAGTCGAGGTGGTGCAGCCATGCAATTGTACTGATGTGGCTACAGCTGGTAAGAATTCACATTTTATTTTTCAGTGAGATCACTTTTAATTGGTTGGTTGAATGATTAAACGGCTTGCCAACTCGTCAAAGGTTATTTTATGCCTAGAAGTTAAGGAATTGCACTCATGTATCTTTTTCTTTAATTGTTTCCTAAGAGTTTTTCTTCTTTTTTGGGAGCGGTCCAATAGAATTCGAATAATTTTCGTACACGGTCCAATTTTCAAGCAAATCTTGTTGACTCATCGATGGAACCCTTATGAGTCAGAGTAAACTTAAGAGCAATGAAGGGGTACTCCACACTCCCCAGAACTTGAGAACTGGAACCGCACCATCAGATGCAATTAAGTGTTATACTTAAGACACTCGTTTTTTTGGAAGGAGGACTACTTACACTTTTACTAGAAATACAATCAGCATATTCTTGGTCCCTTGCACCACCGACAAGATAAAGAATTAAATGAAACATATCTTCACAATATTCATCTTGTTTTTGAGAAAATCATTATTTTAACATTTTATGTCAGTTATTCGATTTAGAATAAAGCGAACTTTTCTGGTTCGTAAGAAAATATAACGCAATTGGGTTTGAAAATAATTGTATGAGCCATCAGTAAAACAACCAGTTTATTTAAAAAGAAAAAAGAAAACAGGTTGTTAAAAGAAAAAAAGAATAAGTTATTAAAAAACATTTGAAACATAAAATATAGTAATTGATTTTCAAACTTATTTTTTCTAATAATCTGATCTCTTTCTTTGTTTTTATTGCATATTGACCTTCGTGTGTTATTCAATACCAAAGCTATCCTTGTAAAAAGACAGTAGTGGTACTATTTAATCCATTGCTGGGGGCATAAGAGGGTTAATACCGTGCCCAAAGGCTATTAGCCTGAAAGTGCGACTGGAATTCGAACTCGCTTACTACGATGTCGCAGTCTAGCACGTTAGCCACTACGCAACAGAAAAACCCCCTGTTTTCTTTTAAAGCAAAGTAGGCACATGATAATCAAGGGGATTGCAATCTGAGGAATTTAGAGCCCAAATGTTTGGGGTGATGTCGTTGCTTGTGTGACATGGCGCAGAGTTCTCTTGCCAAATGACAGGTCTTTCCAGCAGTCATCCTCTAGGTCTAGAGCAGTGCTACCACCACCAGATACTTAATATAGGTTTCCATGTTGATTGGTTTCTTTGTTTAATGGCATATCAACATTTTTAGGTTATTTAACCCATAGCTGGAAGGATAAGTGGGTTCATTCATTTCCCAAGGGTATTTGCCCGAAAGTGAACGTAATAGCGCGAATGGAGTACGAACTCGCTTACTACGATTCTGCAATCCATCGCTGTAACCATTACACCACGAGGACACCCCGTTTCCATGTTGAGTCTGAAATCATGTGGTAAGATCAATGTAGGCATAATGTCATCATTGCTAGTGACCACTCCCAAACACCATGATGTGGACTATATATTTGTTTTTCCTCCATATCAATATGAATATGTCCTCAAATTGACATCCAAACATTAAAAAATTTTCGTAGAGTGGGCTCAGGCGTAAATGTCAAGCCATAAAGCATGCCGTTTCCAAGGAGGAGTGAATCGCATCATGGTGCTGTTTTCACCACAGACAGTATACAACTGACTCTAGTTTGCTGTACAGTAGACAAAACCTGAATCAAATTAAGCTCTTGCGCGAAATTAATAATTGAAAATGGCGATAATTTTCCGATCGCCCCCAATATATATATATATAGTCATCCACTGACAAATTGTTTCGTTGCATCTCAACTCATCAGTGGCCAGACACGCGAGACGCTTCAAGCTGAGATCAAAATCCGGCTAACTTTACGTCAACCTGATAATATAACCTTACAGCCATCAGCAGTCTCAACGTAAGCGATAAACCCATTGCTAATGATATTACTATTTAAATTCATTGAAAATCAAGGGATTGATTGATTTTAACGGCATGTCAACCTATATAGGGTTATTCTATCCTAATTAGGTTCATTGTATACGTTCAGATAGAATTCGACTAATTTTTCAGCAGATTTATTTGAATATAGCTGGGACTCTAACGGATATGACTACTCCAGATCAGAGTGGACCTGGGATTAATATCAATGATAGGAGTACTTCACACACCTGATCTTCAGAACTGGAACCTCACCATCAGATGTAATTTAGTGTTATACCCAGAGCACTCTTTTTTTTTTTAGGAATGGGGTCTTACCCCTCTGCAGGGGATACATTCAGTGTATCCTAAACCCCGCCGATAGGTTGAGAGGTGAAAAAGATTGTCATTGACTCGAAATTAATGTATTACTGGTTTGGTTTTTTTTAGGGGGTCTTTGTTTAATAATATCAACCTTTCTGGGTTATTTAATGCCAAAGCCATCCTCGTGAAACACCATACTATTTAACCCAGAACTGGGAAGTGTTATTGACAAAAAGTATGTTATATCTCATTATATGTACATTTCATCTCCATCATTAAGTGATGACAACGCGGGATTCCCTGACTCTCTCTCTCTCTCTCTCTCTCTTTCTCCCTCTCTCTCTCTCTCTCTCTCATGTCATCGGTCCCGATCATCCATCGCTTCTGATAAGTCTTCTAGACTGCATCGAGCGTCTACACAGAGCTGATATATGTAAGTCTTTGCTGGCCATTCAAAACTTCGTCCTTTTTACGACTACTTTCCTCCCATCTCACAAACCATCCAAGTAAGACGAGCAAGACATGCGGAGTACAGCTGGAGAAGTAAGGACAAACTTATACGTGACATGTACTCTCATTGTTGCGTTTTTCTAAATCGACTGTGGACACAATTGATCAAAATGAATAGACCCTCGGAAGGAATCGATTGTTAAAAACAAATATTAAAAAATTGGGTTCATTGTTCTGTCCGTGACCTTGAATAAACGCAACTAGTTGTCACGGACATTTCAACACATTTCAATGACAGCTGCTTCTTACAGAAGCAGGAAAGGCAAAAATTTAATAATTTAATAAGTAATCAAATGATCAAACGGTCCTTCCTTTAAACATTCATAGATAGATAGATAGATAGATAGTCTCGTTGTAATGGTAAGAATTTCGGAAGAACAGGCCCAGGTAAATTTTAGGAAATTACCCATTACCATCTACCTCCACTATTCTCAAGCTGATACACACGCATACTCTCTCTCTCTCTCTCTCTCTCTCTCTCTCTCTCTCTCTCTCTCTCACACACACACACACACACACACACACACACATACTTACGCACACACATATACATATGCCCGCTCACTGGCCCAATTTCTTTAAAGTTTCCTAATACTTCTGACCTTATTCCTCAAAACGAGAAAGCAAATGCAGAATAATTATTTCTTTGCTATTAGGCTTTGACACACAGTCACTTGACTGTAAAACTAACAACCGCTGTGTTATCTTATATAATAACCAGCCTGTCGATGAGGCTTAAAATATGCTGTCTGTATCCTCTGTGTGGGGGGGTAGACTACTCCAAAGAGTAGAAAACAAAACTGCATCTGGTGGTGATAATCCAATTTTGGAGATCTTGAGCGTGTGAAGTCACCCCTTCATTACCATTATCCCAGGGTCATTCTGATCCGAAGTAGCAGCACTTGTTTAGGATCCCATCTATCAGACAAATGTTTGAAGATTATTATGACTGTGTGCACAAAAAAGAAGAAAAAGCCTTAGAAGCAACTACACAAAAATATAAATATAAAGGTACAATTAACGCAATTCCCTAACTTCTAGGTATAAAACGACCCTTGATGAGTTGACATGCCGTTAAAATTAATCAATCAATATTAGTTGACGATAGGAATACTTGAAACCATAAAGTGGTACATAAATTATCAAGAATGATTAGGGGGTGTCCTTGTGGTGTAATGGTTAAAGCGATAGACTGCGGAATCGTAGTATGCGAGTTCGTACTCCAGTCGCTCTATTACGTTCTCTTTCGGGCAAATACCCTTGGGAAAGGTATGAACCCCCTTATCCTCCTAGCTATGGGTTAAATAGCACCACTACTGTTCTTCTAGGAAAATAGTTTTGGCATTAAATAACCTACAAAGGTTGATATGCCATTAAACAAAGAAACCAACCAACCAAGAATGATTATTTGAAGCTATTATTTCAAATTATTATTGTAAATTATTTTGAATCATATTGCTGCCAAAAAAACCTGATCTCGGTATTAAATGGCACAAGGGTTGACGTGCCGTAAAACCAAACAACTAACCTAATATGAAATTTTTTGTTTTGTTTTTTGTTGATGTTTCCTATTTCGTTTTTTTCTTTTTTGTTTTGTTTTGTTTTTTTTTTTTCAGATGAAACACTTTTTGATTTGTTTTTTTTTTTGTTTCCTTTTGTTTTTGTTATTTGTTGTTTTTTTTTTGGTTTTTTTTTTTTGGGTGGGGGGTCAGATGAAACACCTTTTTTATAGTGAAATTACTGGATATCATTTCCATAATCACTCAGTGAAATGTTTAATTTTATTTTTGAAATATTTAATTTGTTGAAATATTCAAATATTCAACAAATATTGATAATATTTTTCTGTTAGATATTTCAATCTCTTATATCACATCTAAACATGCCTCTTACCAAAAAAGAAAAAGAAATGCAAGACAATATTGGAGAACAAATAAAGAAGGAAAATTACTAAAAATTTATTAGGGGGGGTGTCCTCGTGGTGTAATGGTTAAAGCGATAAACTGCGGAATCGTAGTACGCGAGTTCGTACTCCAGTCGCGCCATTACGTTCACTTTCGGGCAAATACCCTTGGGAAAGGTATGAACCCCCTTATCCTCCCAGCTATGGGTTAAATAGTACCGCTACTGTTCTTCTAGGGGAATGGCTTTGGCATTAAATAACCTAAAAAGAGTTGGTATGCCATTAAACAAAGAAACCAAACCAAACCTAAAAATTTATTACATACACAAAATAATTGCGAAGAAAAGCAACTGAATTTAAAATGAAAAAATATGTTAATTAACAATTGTTGACAATTAATCTAATATTCTTTTAATTTAGATCTAATAATTAATAGAATATTTTTAATCATGACGATATTACTACTATTGACAAATTATATTGAAATCTGATCTCTGATATAGAATGAAACGGGTAATCTTCCAAGCTGTAGCCGGATCAGTACTACTATACAGTAGCACCATTTGACTCTGTTGAAACGTTTAGAGAAAAAGCTTGATGGGAACTGCTCAAGGATGTTGCGTGCTGTTTCGAACGAATCCTGGAAGCAGTTACTCACAAAACAGCAACTGTCCAGCCACTTATCTCCCATCTCACAAACCAACCCAAGTAAGACAAGCTAGAAATGTTGTGCACTGCTGGTAAAAGCAGAGACCAACTCATAAGTGACGTTCTCGGATGGACTCCTAGACATGGACACACCAGTGATGGCCGATTAGCAAAAACTTACACTTACTAGCTCTGTGCTGACTCTTAATGTTCTGTAGGAGAAATTACTTAGAGCGATGATCGATTGGGACATGACAAAAGAGAGAGCCAAGTGAATCTAGGTGGTGGTGATTATACTTTTACAGTATATAAAAAAGTAATGGAAAGACAAAGGATAAGTTTAAAGTGTTGATTTCTGCGGACTATAGGACTATTACCAGGATTTGTGAGGCAAAGAGATGCGAGTTCGATAATAAATAAAGTGGTATGTTTTTGTCTTTTAAATGACGCTTTATAATATTCCTGTTGAAATAAAAATTTGCTTTGTACAAAATTTGAGGTCTATCAAAACATTTATTTTGCTGTCCAATAATCGGAAAACCAAGCTTTCTAAAAAGGTTAGTAAGATATCAGAAATAAGAAAGAAAAATCAATGAATGAAGTCAGATCTTAAACATATGTTACAATTTTGACGATAGACACACATACACACACACACACATATATATATATAAATATATATATATATATATATATATATATATATATATATATATATATATATATATATATATAATCTTAGTTTGTTCAGTATCCATCTATCTATCAATCTATTTCAATCAGTTTGCATTTAGCCTTCTACACGAACAGATTTAGATAGATAGATAGATAGATAGATAGATAGATAGATAGATAGATAGAGATAGATAGATTGATAGATACATACATACATGCATACATACATACTTATTGATTAGGATAGATAGATACATGCACACACACACACACTATCATATACACATACACATATATATATATATATAATTATTGTTCAATAGCCATATCTAAATTTTTATCCATATGTGTGCGTTAGTCAGTACCAATCTAACACTTTAAACAAACAGATTAAGATAGATAGATAGATAGATAGATAGATAGACTAATACATTATATAAATTATCAGATCAGAACTTTGAAAATAAGTAGCATGACGTAAGGACAATCATATATAAGCTTAAACAGATGTTCTTTTTTGCGTATTCGTTTACGAACACCTGTTATTTAAACACTACCATATATACTAATTAAGCCGGTGGTACTTTAGAACTCATAACGATTATTCATGGGTTTTAACCCATAAGTTACCTAAATATATATATATATATATATATATATATATATATATATATATATATATATATACATTGTTTTAATTTAAATACACATCAAACCCAAGGTAATCACAATATCTGAAATAGATAATTTTATCAATCGTTTAATGACTCACAAAAACTGTCACGTGTTTCATTTTCTAATTATCGAAGATGTTTACGTATTAAGTCAATTTAATTTTAAAGAACATTTTCCTCTTGTGTTTTCGGCAAAATCGTAACAATATCAAAGCCATATAAAATAAATGCCCGGTTATTAGGGCTTATAGTGGAATAGAAACCATCGTAGAAAAGAGACACGGTGATCCGAGTTCAAATCCTGGACAAGACTGTTGAAAACTATTCTCCTTCCAGCTATGGATAAATAGGAGGGTAGACTAGGCTCTGTAATTTTGGTATGACAACAGGACTAGGAGAAGCAAACCTCTGAATTCAAACCTGTTAAACTCCGTTTAAAATTTGACCTTGGTTCGCATCCAGCACGTGGCAGAGAGTATAGATAAATACATAGATTGAGAAATATATTTTCAAGGATTTTTTGTTTGAATCTCTGAAGGTTGATTGATTGATTGATAGAATTTAACGTCATGTCAACTCGTCTCGGGTTGTTTTATGCCTGGAAGTTAGGGAATCGCGTTCATTGTTAATTCATACCTACATTTTTGTATAGTTGTTTCATGCTTTTTGCTTTTTTTCTTTTGGCACAGAATCCTATCAAAAATGAATGATTTTAAACATCTATTTGACCCATTGCTGGGATCCTAATAGATACAGTCAGACCGGGTCAGAATGAACGTGGGTTTAATGGCAATGAAAGGTTACCCCACTCCCAAAAGCTCCAAAACAGGAGCTTTACCATCAAATGCAGTTTAATGTCATACCTAGGACACTCCTTTTTTATAGGGGAGAGCCTTACCCCTCTATGAAGGAAATAAGATCCCATCGAAAGGGTGTGGTTAAAGCCTTCACTCATTCTGTTATGCAAGGACACCTTCGGGCTGAAATTAGAGTGTAATACCTGTTCATCTGTTACGTATTAGCCTCCACACCGGCACCACTGTGGTAGTGATGATGGTGGTGATGCTCTTTGTAAGCAATCTAGCGGAAAGGTGTTGGCGTGATAGACAGGTGAGAGGTCAGAGCTTTGTCCCCATCGGTTCCAGCTATGAGAAAGACATGAGCACTAATTTCATTGGCAGGAGCAATCATGTGTTTTCAGAGAATTTTTGTCAGATTAAAAGTGACAATCCAGTACCGGACAACCGAAGAGTTAAGTCGTATATTTTGGGGCTCAGCCAAGCTAAATCATGCCCAAAAAGAAAATGTTTCTTTCATTGACGAAAAAACTTTCACATCTTCCTTTTATGGGACCAGTCTCACATGAACTTGAAACAAATGTAAATAAATGTGAGCATTTATATATATATATATATATATATATATATATACTCCGGTAGAGTGTTCGCCAATGGCCCAGGAGACCGGGGTTCAATCCCAAGACGAGTCATACCAAAAACTCAAAAAATGCTTAACACCCAGCATTATAAGATACGTATCAATCGAACAATTCAGGTAAAGGGGTAGCGTCCTCCCCGACACCTCGATGTAGTAGCTATTGAAAGGGAAGCCTTTGGGTGGCTGTCGACTACGGTCGCCAACTTTACTTATATATATATACGTAGTAAAACGTAAATTCGATACATACAACCAAACTCTTCCGGCTTCCGGCAGGAATTCACCAGTGGTGTCCGTTCATCTCTCTCTGCTGCGTTCTTCTATTCGGGATTATCTATATTCACCCAACCCCTCTGCAACGTTTAAATGCAACACAAGGTCAATTTTTAAGCGAGATACAGTTGGTTGGAATAGAAATATCACATCTTCTATCGACCATCGCTCTTTGCAAGTCCTCTAGATGGTATCGAGTGTCCACACGGAGCTGATGAACGCAGGTTTTTAGTAGTCAGCCAACACTGAGGAGACCCTAACAGTTATTGTA